>JASCZW010017595.1:0-16807 GCA_034211315.2 Aedes japonicus | reverse complement strand
CTTTTGCGACAGCCCGGTCCGATTCACCGTTTTGCACATCACGAACGACCAATTTTCGGATACACAAGGAATTGCTTTCGAAAGCACTGCGTTCTCCACTTTTTCAATTGAATCAAATGCGATCACGTATACAAATGAACCAGGTTGAGCCGTTTGCTTCAAAACATGTCAAAATATCAAAACACAAACAATCGAGGGATCTTCCAATGGAAACTTATCGAAAACATATCGATTGTTGAAGTGGTCACTTTATTTTGTCACTGTTTTTTTTTTCTTCAACACAAATTGATTTTTTGTTCTCTAAGTAAAACTCCTTTTTTTCAGTATTCCATAAGTGAAACTTAAAAAAAAATATAAAAAATATAAAAATATAAAAATCAGAAAAAAAACTACACTGTGGTTACTTTAATTTGAACCAAGAAAATGAGAGAAATTGAAAAAACGAAGAGGTGGGCACTTTATTTTGCCTATCAGTGTTAGTGTTAAGATAATTTAGAATTTAAATTTAATGTGTTTTGTAAACCATACTTTAAATTCCCACTCTCTTTCCCATCCGTAATTTGTAATTCCTATTAACCTCGAGACGGCCGCGAGTAATCGGCTCTATCCTCCTAACTTTAAGATAAATGATGTATGAAAATATGAAAATTTGGCTCTGTAAAGTTAATTCGATTTAGCCTGTACAAATAAATGATTATAAAAAAAAATAAAATTGATAGTACATACACAAATATATAAAAAATAAGAAAATGAATATATAAATAGAGAAACTTATAGGCAAAGGAATACATAAATTAATATATAAATGAATAAATAAATAAATCAGTGAATAAATAAAAAAAAACTAGGTAATTGAAAAATCAAATAATGAATATATAAATAAAGAAATAAATAAATAAATAAACCTAATATCAAAAAATAAATATATAAATAAAAACATAAATAAATAAATGAATAAGTCTTTCAGTAAATCAACGAATTATAAGATAAATAAGTAAATTAAATAATAAATAAACAAAAACAAATATACTTTAGTTGTTATGTTTTGTATTCTCCGTGTGTAGAGTAACAATTATGATGTAGAAGGAAATGTTCGCTCATCACCATGAGGCATTAAGAGTGGACAGTAATGTTTTTGCTAGAATAAAAGATATGAAGAGAAATTGTTAAAAGAAAAACGAACAGATGTTTGAAAATTAAGCGAAAGGGCATGGATACAGTGGTACTCGAACCAAGGACGTCATGGCACGAATAAATCCCCCACCCAACGGCCATTTCTGAAGGATTTGCCGTATGCTAAAGAACCGGTCCATTGTCGAGCGGGCGGCCGTGGATGGCTTCCCACGAACTCATTTCTGATAAGTGATAGACGACGGAAGGTGATCTGGATAGCATTTTGAGGGTGACGTTCAGAATTGTGTTCGCTCGGAAGAGCTCCAAGCTGCCTTCTTGTAGCTTGCAGAACTCCTCGACAGAGGCGATACCGTGACTGACGGTTATTATGTTGGAGTAATCGGCCAGCCCTGTACGGTCCAACATCGTTTCAAAATCCACTTCTAGAGCCTTTATTGTCCAGAACTGGATTAAAAAGCTTCCAATCGTCGCTAATTTGCGATGCTACACAGACAAAATTAATTAATGAAAGAAAGCAGAAACATCGAAATTGTTTGCAATCTTTAATGAATCATTTCACTGAATGTAACAAGAATGTAAACATGTTGTACCACGATATAAAGTGTTAAGTCTCAGCAGTCATTTAAGTTAAACGTTTCAGCGATCCGTGAAATAATTCCAAATCTACGCTGAAATAAAAGTGTCAGAAATTTAACGTGGACAGGCTTTATTGAGCACAAAGAAACTAACTGACACTCTCCATAATAAAACTTGCTTCAGATAGAATTGGAACAAAACAATTGCCTGTATTTCAGTTATTTATTATTGAATTCTAGATCTTTTTTTATGAAAATGTTGCGTTTTATTTATACTTTTTAGAAAAAATACGGATAGAATTATTCGTCACGGTTTCGAAGGAATTCTCGAATTTTTCCTGTAACACGGCTCATTATGCGGCGCACATCGTTTTAGCTATCTTATTCCACCAGGTCTTCATCTGATTGATGTCTTTGACAACCTTTCCCTTTGCCTTGAGTCTCCTCTTCATGATTGCCCAGTATTTCTCAATAGGGCGGAACTGGGGGCAATTGGGTGGGTTAAGGTTTTTCGGAACAACCTGGACCCCTTTCTCTGCATACCATTCTTGAACGACTTTGCTGTAATGACAGCTTGCCAAATCTGGCCAAAACATTACAGGATGGTCGTGGGATCGAATAAACGGCAAAATTCGTTTTTGGAGACACTCTTTTTGGTATAGTTCCGACGTCATTGTCTTATTTGTAACGAAAACTTTCGTTTTTTTGCCACAGCTGCAAATGCCCTGCCAAATCATGACTTTTTGTGCAAATTTGTCGGCAAAAACAAATTTAAATTTGGCTGGAACATCCCTCCGAGCCGTTGCCAAGTAAAATTTTTGACCTGGGATTTGGCCGAAGTCAGCCTTGACATAGGTTTCATCGTCCATCAGAAGACACCCGTCGAACTTGGTCAGCACCTGGTCGTATAGCTTCCGAGCACGGATTTTGGCCACACTATTCTGTTTTATGGTCCGATTTGGCTGTTTGCTAGCTCGGTACGACTTGATTCCTTCCCAGAGTCGAGTTCTCCTCACGGTACTATGGGCAGCACCAAATTTTCTGGCCAAATGACGGTCCAACAGATTGGGATTCCTCTTAATCGTCTTCAAAATCTTACCTCGCAGTTTCCGGTCGACAGTTCCACTCCGACGATTGGCTTGAGGCTTCCGAATCGTCGTCAATGTTTCTTCATACCGTTTGATAACGCGCCATACGGTATTTCTGGGCAATTTCAGCTGTTTAGCTAGCTTGTATGCAGACCACAATGGATTTTCCAAATAACTGTGCACAATTTTTTCCCTTCTTTCGGCTTCCATGTTGATTGTTTACAAAGTACAGTCGATTTGCGAAATGTCAAAAATACAAACGTGAAGCTGACAAAATTCCCGACACGTGGGCGCCAAGAACTTCCAAATCCGTCCACCAGAGCGCCACAATATGAGCAAAAGTTTGTTCCAATTCTAAATGAAGAAAGCTTAGAACAAAATCATTTGGAAAGCCCTCCTGGAATTTTGGTCACGACCCTGAAACAAGTTTTTGTCCAACCAAATCACCTGAAATCCAGGTTTATAAAGCCATCAACAGTGTCATCGAATAAGTATCAATTCAACCCCGGGTGATGTACTCTGAAACCATCTCAACAACAGCTGCGTTCTGTATCCAAACATAATTTTACAACAAATTTTGTGTTTATTTGCTCTGCCACACTTCCCCTACTTCCTAATCACTTTTCGCTTACTACAGCCCGTACTACGCTCATAAATATCTCTATAAACAGTACCCAACACGCGACGTGAGTCCGCAACTTCCACAACATTCGTCCCGGCTCCATTCGTGCCACTGGTCAACTGGACCAACTGATCAACGACACCCGAAAGGCATTTGGTCCCCCCTCGCTCTGCCTCCTTCCTCAAGCGTAAACATACGCTTATTTGCACTGGGATTTGCTGTAGCAACAACACTACATGCCTGCCACGAGTGAACCATGCTTCGGACGACAGCATGATGAAATGACTGACTCGATCCCTGGGGAAACACTGGCAAAGGCCCCGCTTCCAGGGAATGAATTTTTGAATGTTTACCGCTCGACGGTTGTTTGATTGAATTTGTTTGGAAACAGGAATTGAATTGATGTTGAGTTCTACACCGTTAATTCCACGATGTTATTAAATATTTTAATTGTCAGAGATGATACGAGCTTCATCCCTGTGCAGGCGTAAAGTCGGCACGCAGTTGCTAGTACCATTAGCACCGGGATGAGTAATGAATGTTTTCGAAATGAGCTCCGGTTTCGGACGGGAGCCTTCGTGGCAGTAATGAGTTTAGTGGATGCCAAATGCTTCTGTTTTCCATCATCGGCGTCGTTTCATGGTCCGTGAGATGGGAAAAGTGTGTGTGTGTGCGGAGTGCAACCAGCTGACAATGATCATCGACACCGAACTTGCTGAAAATTTGTGGTTGAAACCAGCCAGCGTGCAAGTATGGCGATAATAATGATTCTATGACAAATTGCACTCCTAGTATGAGCGCTCAACAATGAGTCTCCCAGGTGGCACATTGATTTGAATTTATGACCTTGGAGAAATATGCGATTCCCGAAGAAGATTGATGGAATTTTAAATGAATTTACCAGCAGCTGAATTACTAATCTGATTTCATTTTCTCCTTTTCAGAGATGGCCCTCGTTCGTTATTTTTCAACCCGCC
The DNA here is from genome assembly GCA_034211315.2 of Aedes japonicus. Taxonomy (NCBI): domain Eukaryota; kingdom Metazoa; phylum Arthropoda; class Insecta; order Diptera; family Culicidae; genus Aedes; species Aedes japonicus. Next base: position 12,411 of record JASCZW010017595.1, on the reverse strand, counting down.
ACCGCAGCAGGACAGTAATACCAAACCGGAAACAGCTCCGCTGCAGCGCCAGACGGTGGAACCTGAGGGGCCTGGTGCTTCCAACTCTTCCAGCTTGGACAAGGAAAGAATGTTCAAACGGCCGTTATTCGGTCAAAACACTTCAACACTGTCCGGCATAGGAAGTAGCAAACCCGTTGCATCCTCTCTGGGTGCAGCTACGACGCTGTATCCTTCGCAACCGCCACGGATTATCGGAAGTACTAGTGCCAATTTTGGTGCCCCCGGGAATAAACTATTCAGCGAACCGGACGTAACGGCAAACAGTTTGAAGATTACTTTTCGGTCTTCGCCGACGAGTAGTACCGCAACGACGACGCCCAATTCCACGGCGCCTGGTAGTGGCGTCCATCAGCCGGTGGAAACCCAAATGCCTGCCAACAAAAACAGTGGAAGTAGTAGTGGACTGGGCGGTAATGCCATCCCCAATAGTAGTGCGAATAGTAATGTTGTTCATAGTAGTACTAGTGCCGGCAATAATGTGCCCCACAGTGGAAATGTGGTGAATAGCTATGGTGGTGACAGTGGGGGAGGGGGACGAAATGCTGCTGCTCGGGTGACCACAGTGCCTCAGCATGGTGCGGTGACACCGGGTAGTAGTGACACGGCAGGTGTACAGTTAACCTTGTACGGATGGCGCAAGAAATGCCTTTACTCAGTGATACTGATACTGATGGTTATGATCATCATCAATCTGGCGCTAACGTTGTGGATATTGAAAGTGATGGAGTTTTCCTCGGTGAGTGCATGTTGACATTGGTTTTCCGTTTGTATAGATAAGCATAGCTTTGTAGATTAACCCGGAAGGGTGAGTGTTTATTGGTATGGGTTATTAGAAGCTATTTACATTCAACCGTGTAGAGGGAGCTGGTCCAATCTGGACCAACAGCTGTTTCTCCGTAAAGGCGATACCGTGAGAATTGTGGACATCATAATACACATCATTTGACAGTTCTCTTTCGTCAGGTGTGCTTGGCAGCGACAAATATTGTTTTGTGAGAGAAGGCTTAAGCAATTTTCTAACCTCTAACACGGATAAATCATTTTCTCGCAATTCAATACCTCATCGTATACAGTTTGATTTAATCTTACCTAATATAAACGCAGCAAATACTAGAAAGGAGTCTGTAAGTAAAATTTATCATCAATAGACAAAAAATTGCGATTTTTCATCGGTTAATCAAAACCGGTACTGACAAAACTACTCATGAGTCAGCAGACAAAATTTGACAGCTCTACCAGTCGAACTCTAACCATGACGGCAAAAACAGTGAAGCAACTCCGTTCAGAAGTGTGCGCGTTCAAAGAACGGCACCCCGCCGCGTCGAAAACACAATCAGAGCATCGAAAGAAAGACCGGTTCCGGACGGCCGACGACCCTGAGCGTCAAGAAGCTCCAAAGGATGATGAAGATGAAGGCCGAGAGAAAATTGGCTACATCGCTGCGTGCGCTTGGCCGAGAGGTCGATTTAACCGGCCAAGCAGTGAAAAAGTGCCTGGTGAACATGAACATATATTTCAGGAAGCGAAAGTCACGTCCACTGGTTTCGGAGCTGTAGGCAATGACGCAGCGGCAGCGGCTGAATAAGATGGTCAACTCGATTTTCCCGGCGAGTCGCGACGTGGCATGGACGACGAGACCTATCTCACGCTGGATGGCAACGACTGGCAGGGCACTTTTTTTTACTTTCCACACGAAGGTTAAGTTCATTTCACACACCAAGTTCCCCAAGAAGGTGCTACTGTGGCTGACAATCAGCGAGAAGGGGATGTCCCAAGCCACTCTTCTTTCACTCCGGACTGGCCGTGAACGGGGATATTTATAGTACGAAATGCCCACCGGAAGTTACGTCGTTCATCAAGAAATACCATAAGGGTGAAGACGCGGTGTTCTGACCGGATCTGGCGTCGGTCCACTACTCGAAGCTATCGTTGGAGTGGAGAATGGAGTGGCCGAATATTGATGTGGTACCCAAGTCGGCGAACCCGTCCCATCTGCGTCCCATCGAGAATTTTTGACCCAACCTGAAGCGTATGATCTACTCCATCAATTTTGTCGTGAAAACTGAGGAGGAATTGTTACATAAAACGATGAAAGAACTCAAAAACATGCCTACACGCATGTTTTTGTCCACCATGGTGAATGTTCCGATTAACTGTCGGAAGGCCGTTCGCAAGAGTGTAGTTTTGTTTTGCTAGTTAACTTAAATAATAACCTTCCATGGTAAATTTAGCAAGAGCAATTATCTGTCCTAGCTTTTTTTATCACCATCCGAAAAATGTATTTTTTTTTTAATGCAAACGTTAATTGGGTTAAATGACGTCCAATTTTTGTTTTCTCAATATTGAGGCTTTCAGCATATCAAATACATGATAAAAGCGTCAAAGCGGCCAGGCATTAACCACAAAGATGATTTTGTAAAGTTCAAACCACAAAGAATTTTGTGAATCTACAGTGGAGGAAGAATGCGCGGGCATTCTTACGTGCCATACGCTCAGAGTTAAAAAAAAAAAACAATATTAACATAGTCGTCTGGTTGCTCTATTTGTTCACACTGTAAACAGTTCTTTCGTCGTTATTTAGTTTACCTTTTATTCTAAATACTCTTTGTGCTAAAAATCGTCATTTATTCGTGATACGTTTTGTTTATCGATTTGCATCATCGCGCTGGTACCGTCGTGTAATTTTGCAAACCTGAAGTGCAATTATCTGATTGTGTAGTGCAGTGTTTGTTGTGACTATTGCAAGCAACATATTCTGCCTACCACCTTCCCATGCATATTTTTAATATAAAAGCGACATCTGGTGGTCAGTAAAGGCCCTGTAAATTGCACACAACTTCCATGCCATAGTTACCGACTGCTTCCGCCTTGCGTGTTGCATATCTGCCGGTACCATTTTTATCGCAAAAAACTTCACCAACTTGTGTTGGTTAGGTGACTGCCCCATTCTAACGCCCAGGTGTTAAAGTCGCCCGCTACCACCAGCGGACTGCGGCCAGTTAGCTCTGTTGTCATTTGATCCACCATTCGCGAGAACTGGTCGACCGACCATCTTGGTGGCGCGTAGCAGCTGCAAATGAATACTCCGTTCACTTTTGCAACCGCGAAGCCCTCGTTTGAGGTGGGCCCAATCTCTTGAACCGGGAACTGTGCCCGTCTTACGCCGTTACTCCGCAACCCAGTTTCCGACATGGATGTGGTATGGGTCGGATATTTTTGCACCGACCCTTCCGCGTCGACCCTTCCGCAGCCGTATGGCTACGACAGCCTCTATCTTACACTGTGTCTTGATGGCAGTGGAGATTTCATCTGCATCCGTGATCTCATCCAGGTTTTTACACTAGAGAGTCACTAACGTGGCCAAGGCACGTGTCCCACTCCCGCTCCCAGGGACTGTTCGGCCAGTATCTTGTAAGCTGGGCCCTTCAGCTTAGTATCCTTCTTAAGCTCGAGGATCATTGCGCCGGTGCGAGTACGGCGGATACTCCGCACATCGGCACCTATATCCGCGTGCTTAGCGTCTCCGCGCATCGCCCTAAGTACCTCGGAGCACTTAGACTCGTTGATCTTAACGATGAGGGCCTCACCGCGGTTACGCTTTCACGCTACGCTTCTACGCTCCTTTTCTTTTTGGGGTCTTTTTCCCTTTTTTCGGACCTTGGTCCAGAGGCCTCGCTGGTTGTCCCATCCGTTGCTGGGACCGGCCTTGATGCTTGAGTCGCTCTTACCCCGAGGGGTTTCACGTGCCATTGAGGTGGCGTTGGTGTCATTGGCACCTTTACCACTTTTTCCACCCTCGCCGCTGTTACCTCGTTTGCCGCTCTTGGTGCCGGTATCGCTCACCTCACGCCCCGCAGGACGTGCAGTTGGACCCACTCGTCCCGACACCACGCTCGCAAAGGTCTCTGAACCCATAGGGCCTTCAGATACCAGCTGCTTCTTTGAGCCACCGGGTGTGGTTTCCCCCGGTGACTGCCTTGCACTCTTTGAAGACCCCGCCACCACGGTAGGTGGGGCAGAATCTCGTGCTTCCATCTGCGTGCACTTGCAGGCGGATTCCCTCGTCTTTTCGGCTGCAACTAGCCTTGCCATTTCCTTGGCACTTTTTTCGGCTAAAAACTTAGCCTCTACCTAGTCTCTCTCCCGGCATGCCACCTGAACGAACCTACGAAGCTGCAGTAAGCTGTGTTTAAGGTCCTTGCTGATGCTGTTCCGAGATGACGTAAAGTCGATTATCGCATTCAGCTGTTCAGCGACTACCAGCACTTTTGGAACTATAATTTAGAAGAAAAATTAGTAATCTCCATTTAATTCCAACTACCTTTGCTTATCTTCGACAGATACGCGTATTTCGTCTACAATGTGCAGACTTCTTCAGTGTCTCGTACTAATAACTCGACTGAATGAAAACCTTCGCCACCTGCCGAATATATACTATTTTCTAAATACAAATCGTTTACCTATCATTATGTTGTTTATACCTATCTTATTATTAGTTTGCTTATACCTATCCTGAGTCAAGAACAAGTGTACTTAATATCTACCTCGCTTCCTTCTCATCTATACCTAACATACTTATTGTGTAGCAGCGGGTGCTCCGCTTCGTCGGGTTTGATGTCGTTTGGGTAGTAAGTTGAAGAGCCATGTGTAACCGTTGCCTTGGTCTTTGTTTAGTAGATTTGTGTTCTGTTGTTTGTTTATTTCTAAGCTTTCTGCGACGTCTAATTTCCAGGGTGTAGATGTAGTCCGTAATATTGTGATGTCATTCGTCGTTATGTCGTGATTTTCCGTGAAAATGTGTTCTGCGACTGTTGATTTGAAGTTATGTGAAATTCCTTTCTCGTTCTGTTTGACAGCCTTAGTTACCTCCGCTAGATGCTCCTTGAACCTTGTTGCCAAGGTTCTCTTTGTTTGACCTACATATATTTTGCTGCAGTGTTAACACTTGATTCTGTATACCCCTGCTCTGCCTAATGTGTCTACTGAATCTTTGGTGGAGCCTAACATCGATGCTAATTGGTTGTGCCTACTAGAAAAAACTAAGTCTATGCCAAATTCCCTAAGTCGTGGTTTAAGCTTTTGTGTAATGTCTTTATCGAAGGGGACGGATACACGTTTTAGGGGTTCAGGTGAGTCTGAGAGGGTTGTTAGTGATTTCCTATGAAGATGTTTTTCCTTTTTGTTGATGATCGCTTGAATTGTCCTCTTTTCGTACCCATTGAGTCTGGCAGTTTCGAAGATATATGTTAATTCTTTGGCTTTTCCAGTTTTATTGAGAGGAAGGGTCAACATCCGGTGGATCATGTGGTGAAAAGTGGCCATTTTGTGCTGAAAAGAGTGGTTTGAAGTGTATGGGATGACTCTTTGGGTGTTTGTGGGTTTTCTGAAGATTTCAAACTCTAAAGGAGATGGCGACAATAATTCTCTCTTTACTAGAAGGTCGAGGAATGCAAGTTTTCCATCCTTTTCTATTTCATGGATGAACTTAATGTCTTTGTGGAGATTGTTGATTTCTTGAAGAATTAGGGAGAGATCGTCTTTTTTCACTACGGCGAAGATGTCGTCGACGTATCTCCACCAACGAGTTGGGAGTAATCCTTTCGCTTTTAGGATTGTCTCCAAATTCGCCATAAAGAGTTCACAGAGGAATGGGGATAGAGGATTTCCCATAGGGGCTCCTTTTAATTGTTTAAAGAATGATCCTCTGAAAGTGAAGTAGTTCTCTTCCATGCAAAGTCGAGTCAGCTTAAGGTACATCCGCACCTTTTGCTTCCATGTTGTGTCATCCCCTGTTTCAAAAGCCAATCTTCTAGAAGGTTTATTGCGTCCTTGATCGGTACGCTAGGAAAAGGGCCGTGACGTCGAAAGATAACATTACTTCATTGTCATTTATATGACCTGATGACTGTAGCTGTTGTACAAATTCTTGGGAGTTGCGAACTGAGCTTGTTGGGAATTGCTCGGAGATACCTTGAAATTCTTTTACTAGCCATTTTGCTAGCTTATGGCCTGGAGATCCTACAGATGAAACAATCTCCCTCATTTCGTTTCTGGGTTTGTGGACTTTTGGGAGGCCTTTAATTCTGGGGAGGATGGGGTTTGGTTCGCGAAGGTGGACTGCTGCATCCCCTAATGCTGCTTTACACTCCTTTAGTGTTTTGTCCACGTGTTTCACCATGTTTGGTAGGGGGTCTACCCGAAGCTGCCTATAAGGGCCATTATTGATCTTCGAAGCCATCTGCTTGTCGTAGTCCTCCTTATCCATGATGACGACTCTGTTGCCTTTGTCTGCTTTTAGGTAATAAACAGGCTTTGACTTCAGCTCCTTAACGATGCGAATTTCCTTCTCGTTGTTGTGTTTTTGTTTTTGTCCGTCCTTAATAATGTTCGAAGTGATTGTCCTAGCGGTGTTTTGTAAAGATGTCGGAAGAGTGTTTGAAATTGCTGTCTCCACGTCGATGATGATCTGTTCCACGTCGGACCAATGTAACCGCGTATCCTAATCCTTTGTTGAGATGAGTCAGTTGTTCTTCCGTGAATGCGGTCGTCGATCGGTTGACAACCAGTCCTTCAATGGAGTGGACCACCGGTGTCGTGTTGATGGTGGGTGTAAGTGTGGCTTGTTCCTTGGTGTGATGTGTGGTCCGAGTCTGTTGGGATTCTATTCTCAGCTTGTTGAGTTTCCTATCGAGAACCGTTCGTTTCCTATTCGATTCGCATTCCTCTGCTACCTTGACGCGGGATAAGAACTCCTGGAATTTTACGGGATACTCCTTGGCTAACTTCAGCTGCAGAGAATAGCACTCCAAAGTTTTCCGGTCCAGTTTGTTGAATAGTCGTTTGATGCTGTCTTTGATGAATTCTGCTTCCATTTTCCTGACGATGTTGGCGGGTGTCGATGTTCGTATTTTAATCCTATGACTTACTGGTACAACTTTATACTTTAAGCATTTCTTCAGAAATGCTACGTCTTTCCTAAGTGCGGCGATGGTTTTCTTCAATCCGATGAATTTGTAGGGCTCTGACGGCTGGGTTGCCATTATGAATGGCAAAATCCAAAACTTTTGGAAGCTTATCATGCTTCCTCTCCATAGCCTGCATGAGCCAAGGCCCGTCTATGGCCTCTCCCGTTTTTCCAAGGACCCCCGCTTCCGTGGCTGCCGCACTTCCGCACGTGTCGGATGCGCCGCCGGATCCTGTCTTCTTACCAGGCGGGGATCTCATGAGTCCCTTTTTGGTGAACGGCCTCCTCCCTCGTCGTTGTTTCATTCGGAGCTTGCACCATTCTGTTGCTTCAGCCGCTATCCATAACCACGTGAAGTAGTCGCCATAGTGATCCCATGGTTATCTATGAAAGCTTGGGGCTGCATAGGCCATGCTATGGTTGATGTGGGCCTTCATGGGGACACCTCGTTCACAGCCAGATCGGCGTAGATCAGGATGGGCATCTTAGCATAGCCGGTCGGTGGAGATGGAACGTACTGAAGGCCTGCCAAGCTTTTAGTGGGACGGCGACAGCCTATGCTGCATGAAACCTCACCATTTCCCGAAAGTGTCCCCCGACAGTACTGAGGGAGATGACATAGGTGCCAACTCGAAGTCGAGGTACCGTAACGTGATTCCGTTAATCCACCAGTTTCCGTAATTGGGGTCTTACTGACATTAACCTTAATGCGCTGTGTGGCGCAACCTCTATAGTTCGTTTAGCCATTAGGCTCCATTATCCGTTAAGGAGGAACTTAACGTTTCCAAGGTGCACCACGGGGAGGATAACTGCACCGCACCTTCCACACTCCTGGTCTAGGTCATTCAAACTGTTCTGGAAATCAGATCTTAAAACTTACAATTGTTACAGTAAATTTTAGGCAATACAGACTAACAATTAATTTTTCATGTGTTCGACAGTGTACCCAGGTATATTTTCAAGTTAAACATTGCAAAACTTCAGAGTTTATTTTAAAACAGGTTGCTAAAATTCAGTGACATCTTAGTTATAACTAGAAGGCATACTTCTGAATAAAAACATTTCGTATAGTACCAGAGGCGGCGAAGGGGAAGACTTCGATTTTTTAACTCCTTAAGTGTTCGACAGGGTACCCGGGTACCCACCAAATTAAAATGATTGTAACTCTGGTGATTATTGACCTATTTCAATTCTTTAGGCACTGTTGGATTAAGAAACTCATCTGCTAGGGTTTTGAGGCTGTGATTTTGTACGGAGACACTATTGGAAATATTAATTGAATTTTCGGGAATGGATGTCACAATCTTTGTAATAACACTTACAAACTATTTATATTCCATTGTAGGCCGGCCATATGTCGACTTATCCCCGGAACAGCCATTCTGTTACAAGTGCCCATGGGGTCTATAGAGGCCATGATCATATTTAAAATGAAACCGTGGCTATATGGATATCCAAATTCATGAAATTTTTCCAGTGGGATATTTCATCAGATGGCCCCAAAACGTTGAGAAATAGCCTACTGGATTTCCTTTTAAATATGTTCATGTTCACACTAGGCTCTATGGTAACCTGTTGCAGAATGGCCGTTTCAAGGATAATTCGACATATGGCTGGAGTACAATGGAAAAGAAATATTCTGAAGATTGTGACATGACATTCCCGGATATTCAACACTGTCCTTTTTTATACTCCGAACACCTACTGTTACAACTATCGATCTTATGCTCTGAACTCAAGGACAGTTTGGATGACCTAGATCATCCACGTTTATCTCGAAGTGTTTTATTTTCGTTCGAAAATATTCACTAAATATGGTGAATACGAAGCGTAGCTTTGACCAGCCCCGAAAACTATAGTTACTATTGTTGATCTTAAGTTCTGAACCACAAGGACAATTTGGATGACCTAGAACATCATAAAGTATTCAAATAATGACTGTTGACCTTCCAAAAGGGTCATTCAATATGTATGAAAACATAAAGAAACCTTATGTAGTTCTAAAAGCTACTTTCACAACTGTAGATCTGTAGTTTTGAATTCAAGTACATTTTGGATGACCTAGAACCTCCCTAGAAAAATTATTTAAAGTTTATGAACCAGAATTTAATAATACGTATGCATATGTAAAATATTCTAAAATAACGCTGTACGCTTTTTATAAGACCTGAACTTCGTCATACTCACGATGTTCTAAGGCGCCAATTAGGCCTTAGACTCTAGATTTTCCAGATCCAGATTAAAAATGTCAGATAGAAAAATGATGAATGAGAGATAGAAAAATCGCTCAGATAGAAAAATCATATATGAGAACATTTATTAATTTTTCAATGGTATATGGCACAAAATCAACAATGTCCGCTATTGAAATTGATGCGTACTTACTAATACTTTCGATCGATTGGTGTGAAAATTTTAAAAATCATTCGACAAATGACTGAGATATTAATGCTCAACCCCTGAACACTTTTCGTGACGATCACATTGCGATTTTTATTTAAATTGTACCCCAGTGTAGTAAACAATGACGTACTCCTACGTCAAAAGTCTGGTTGCAGAACTCGCTCATAAAATATCGTCAATGCCTCAACCCACCAGCCGTTGCAGCCAGTGAAAGCTCCAAGTGTGTTGTGAAGATCGCCAAGCTGCTTCCGATTCAGATCAACTATGATCTGCTTACTGACGAATGGAACTTGTTAAAATGCTCCGTGTACAAAGTACAGAACTGAGGAGTATTGTATCCAGTTGTTTACTAAAAAAATGGCTGTAGGTAAGCCTAAATTATACCCTCAGGTGATTAAGGTCGTGAAAACAGCTTCATATGGCAATGGCTCAAAACAAAAAAAAAGAAAAGAATTGAGAAGCAAGATATGTAAAAAGTAATTCTAGCACAGGCCATGCTAGAAGGCGTTTCAACCGTGCGTTTAGACCCGTCTTTGCAAAACAAGCTGCGGACCAACATTCATTTTTGCTAACTGGAGTGATCATTTAGTTCATATTTACTGTACTTTTACAACCAATGTAGAAAAGATTAAGAAAATACTAAAATTTGGAAATCACTTTTAAGTCACTTTTTAGTCACTATTTGGTCACTAATTGGTCACTATTTTCTATATCTTAGTCATCAAAGTCACTATTATTTATCCATAAATCCGCTACCACTCCTGTTCACATTCCCTACTAGACCAGCATTCAGGCACGGCCGGCGCTGGTATTGTTTCATAATGAGTCACCAGTTTTTACATATTGAGGATGTGTGTTAGTCTCAAACATCATACGTTGGTTCTTTGTGTAAATACAGCTGATCTGGCAATAACGAAGTAGCATCCGTGGGCGGTCAATCATGATCATGCTTAATTTTTTGTTATTGAGCACCAAGTCAGTCAGAATCCCAAGTAACACACGAAAGATCTTTTTAAAATGATTTATAATTGTATGTTTTATAAATGTATTACAAACGTTTTGCAAAACATCTCATGTTTGAAGCGGTTTGTATCTCTCATATTCTACATCTGATTTTGACGATCGATAGAGCTGAAAATACTGTATGCTCTGCTGCAATTCATAAATACTTTATTATTGTTCTTACAAACATGGTCTCATACATTTATAAAACATGAATAGGACAAGATTTTATGGGTTGTTCTAAATACTGTTGAAATAACATTACACCAACCACGTTTTGCAAAACATGTTTCTATTTTCATAACGATAAAAGTCTAACGGTTTTACTGCCAACGGCTAGCAAATCATAGATACTCAGAGTTGATTTTTCAACAATCGGAGTTGGCTTAGCAAAGAAGCTACAAACCTATCACGTCATGTACAAGGGTGTACAAATACCACACATATAAAAAGAAACATTCAATTTTCTGCGTTTTCTAATGCACATAAAGGGAATGCTAGATTTGCCAGAAAATAATGGGATATATCATGTAGATTTAAGCCAGATAACGCCTAAATCCATCCTGTTGTATGAAAGATTGCCAATATTTTTGTATGGCTCATGAAAAGTTGCAAACAATTTCATCGTTTACGCCTCCTCTAGCTTGCATTTAAACGAGGGGATATTTTACACGCTTGTTAAAATTAATTATTTTTTTCTGTGCACGCTTGGCAATGTTATACAGGGTACGGCAGCAAATAATGCAAACATTTGTTGTTTTCTTTCAAATCCCATTTTCAACTAATTCAAGCAATAATATTAACATTTTCGAGTGCAGTTGTCTTTATAAAGTCCATTTAAACCACTTTATTCAAAGTGTCCTCCATTTTTATTAAGAACATCCTTGAACCGACGCCGGAGGCCAGAGCATGCCTTTCGGACGTAGTCCTCTGACATTGACTGCCAGGTGCGTGTTATGGTTGACTTCAGGGTTTTCACACTAGGGTGTGATGTTTTGCAGGCTCGTGCTTCAACACATGCCCAAATCGAATAATCCAACGGATTAAGATCTGGACTGTTAGGGGGCTACAAATCCTTCGGCCTAAACTTCATGTTATCGTTCAACCATTGTTGGGTTCGATTGGACGTGTGACACGGCGCTCCATCCTGCTGTATGACAACGTTTTGGTCCTCGGAGAAGTTGGCCTTCACCCAGGGAAGCACTTGGTCCTTTAAAATACCGATCTACACTTCGGTATTGCCTTAAACTTTAGCATCAATGAAAACAGGCGGCCTTTTCAAACCGTTGGACGCCACCAAGCCAAACATCATGACACCAGCCGGATGTTTGGCTTGAAATTTGAATTTCACTTTTTCCGGAACGTTTTACATTTTCTGCGGTGAAATGAACCGGTCCGTTCGGCTGTTTGCCACAGCATCGATGCTGAAAAGCCTTTCGTCAGAGAACAGGATTATAATTTTTTCCTTCTTCAACAAGGAAAGCAATCTCTTGGAAAGAGTCACTCGTAGTTCCTTGACCCGGTCCGTAATTAAGTGGTATTTCACTCTGGCTCTGTAAGATGCATGCAGGTCTTCTTTGATGACGCTCCGAAATATTGGCTTCCTTGCAAGTTTTCTTATGGTACGCACCGGGTTGCGAACATTTTTTGCACGGACCGATTTGATCACGTTCGGCGTGCGTGCAAGGCGCGGACGTCCTCTTCCCGGCGTCCGCTGCTTAGGGCCATCCTGCAGGGACTTTTTTATGCGGTAAACTGTTGCCAAATGGCACCCTACCACCTTGCCAATCTCTTTCGGCTTCTTCTGGGCGAGCAACAAACTGGTGATCGCTTCATTCGCGAACATTTTGACGAATTTGCAATAAAACAAATAGAATGATTGGATGCAGCACTTGAAAGTAAACATAAACAAATACACTTTCGACAGAAATTAGTCACTAGTTACACGAATTAACCCAATACTCAAGTTTGAACATTTTCGCATTATTTTCTGCCGTACC
>JASCZW010017594.1:0-16801 GCA_034211315.2 Aedes japonicus | reverse complement strand
GTTACCCAAGGTCATATGATGTGAGATTGTGCTGGATGATTCATCCTCCGGGGATGGGTTTAAAGTTTGTCCACTTTCAAGTTGAATTTTGGAACAAAACCACTTAAATAGCTTTATTTCAAGGACACAAAAGTAACAGCACTTTTGATTTTCAGGTTTTGTTTACATTTCCATCATCTGATAGTGCTTTAGTATTGAAATGTGAAATAAATGTTCTAGAACACCATGAAGATATAGTGCTCAAATATGAGAAAAGATAAAATTTAATACATATGTTTTATATTTAATTGTTTGTTTAAATTGTTTTAATTGTTAATTGTTATATATATTCAATACAATGTTCAAATCCCTCTCACTCCACCATACTTAACCTACATCAATCTTAGCCACAGTCTCCCCACACTTATGCCGAATTCGTTTTTGAATCTGAGTCAGTGCCAACCTAACTAGAAAATTAAAAAAATAATTTTAAGTAACGAATCAGGTTGTATGGTAGTATGTGTGAGATATCCTGGACCAACCTTTCTTGGTGTTATTTTTTTTTGTAATTTTTAATTGATTGTTAGAATCTGTTCATGATGGCATACTCATATACACACTAAGATTGTTTCACAGAAATCTGTAAAGTTTTACCGAATTCTCAACAGCTGAATGTTCGGTCATCCGATTTAACGGATTTCGGTGAGATTTTACCGAAATCCGTAAAATCGGATGACCGAACATTCAGCTGTTGAGAATTCGGTAAAACTTTACAGGTTTCGGTAAAATAATCTGAGTGTGTATGCAATACTTATTTAAATAGGAGAAGTATCTGTAGTTGAAATTTATAATCAGCGGCAGTATAAAACAGTAATACTCATCACGGAGACAACAAAAACGAAATTTTCGCGTATTCTCCAGCTCTATTATAAATCGGTATCATTTCAGATCGCAATTTCATTGAAATTCCTTCATAGAATATATTCATGTTTGATACGTTAACACCAGGGATCTCTGGATCTCGAAACGAACGACTTTTTGTACGAACGTTTGGGAGAAAAAGTTCTTCGTTTCGAGATCCAAAATACGGCCTCAGGTGCCCAACTTATTAATCAATCATTGCATACACAGATAAACCAAACTATCCAAAATTAAGTCATTTTCAGTCATCATAATAGCAAAGTTAAACCAGTCATAATTGAGTTGTTAACAAAGTATCCAATTTTGAGTATTTCAAAAAGACCTAATGCTGAATAAAATCAACTGTTTGCTAAAAATGAAGCTACAGTAAAAATAATCCAAAATTGAGTATTGTTGTTTTGATATTATTATTCAAAAATGTGCTCTAGTGTACTTTCTTTCACTTAATTTAATATATAAAAAAAACTATAAATTCAAATTCAAGAAAATTTGATATGATTTATTAGTACATTCTCGGATATATTGAAACGTTCCATTGGTAATTTGATCAAATCGACTGAAAATTCATGTTGAAACGAGTACTTTTCGTTTGTCAAGAAACGCTTAACTAGGGACATGGCATTCCGTTGACTCCAAAAAAATGATCGAGGAAAGTCCTGAAAGAAACTTCTGGACCTTCTTTTTAGGATGTAACACATCAAATCGAAGTTCCGTGATCATCTCCATGAACTTTGTTCCCGATCCTAATAAAATAAAGCCAAAGTAAAGTGCCAGCCCGACACTCCGATTTTGATAGTTTCGCGAAAGACGCCTTGCATAAAGACTGAAAAGTTACTGCTCTTAAAATACCTTGCTCTCTGTAAAATTGACTTTTTCAATTTAATTTCATGATTAAGTTACATCTACCTACCGGTGAGAACAAGTAGTCCTACCAGAGTACATAGTTTTGAGTACTGCCACACTTGATTTTGGGTAGTTTGGATTCTCCGTGTAGCAACGGTCCATCAAACAATCCATCGAAACTGTCATCCATGATGCCAGTTCGAATGTAAATAGAAAAGTAGTTTTATTCAATTTGTAATTATTTGTAAATCCGTTCAATTAATTTTGCGCAGAATTGTCTTTGATCAGGATATACAGTATGTTAAATAAGTATATCCATCCCTGCTTCAAATTTACAGTTTTCCTTGTTATCGATTCAAATATAAGTTGATAAAATGAGTGTTGTTATGCGTTTGGTCCATTATATAGTACCTATCATTATACCATTAATATACTTGAATTAATCTTGCTCTAGAAAATCTACGCCAAGATCAACAGAAAAGGAAGTAAAACATGCAAAAAGTTTATCCACCCAAACATGCTCAGTACCATTTTGCCGTGTATTGAGCGGTTCCTGTCACTTTTTCGAATGTAAACATTGCATACAGTTATCCTTTCGTAGTGTAGAAGCTTTCGTGATTCAAATTTGAGTTCTCGTGTTTCGAAATGCCTAAAAACGCACAAATTTCGCTGAGTATCCGAAAACTTACCATAGAGCATCACAAGTGCGGTAAAAGTTACCGTCAAATTGCTAATATTGTTCAGATACGTAAAGATACGGTCGCCAAAATTGTTCAGAAGTACAAAAAGAGTGGTTCTTTCACACCAGAAAAGTCGATCAGGGCGACCGGCGAAGACAAGTTCTCGGATTGACAGGGCTATCGTCAGAAAAGCGGAACAAGATCGAGGTTTGTCAGCTGCAAAAATTGCAAAGTAAGTTGAGAATGAATTTTCTATCCATGTGACACCTCAAACAATCCGAAATCGATTCCATCTACAAGGTCTGAAGGGTAGAGTGGCACTAAGAAACCATGGTTGTCAGCGAAAAACATTAAAAACGATTGAAGTGAGCTCGAGATCATATTACATGGACAGTCGATGATTGAGAAAGGTCATTTGGTCAGACGAGACTAAAATAATGCTATTTGGGTCTGATGGTATCACACGAAAAATGGCACAGAACCGGTGAAAGTCTGAAAACCCAGTGTTTAAAGCCTACAGTCAAACATGGTGGAGGTGAGTTATTGCAACATCATTAGTTTTCAACTAACTTAACTAGCTTTGTATTATCTGTGCAGGTAGAGTCATGGTTTGGGGCTCGATGGCTTCGTCTGGCGTTGGAGAACTCGAATTCATTGACAAAATAATGACAAAGGAGGTTTATCTGGACATACTGAAACGAAAACTTTCAGCAAGTGCACAAAAGCTGAAGCTGGGATTCAGGATTATGGTGGATATACTTTTTTTGCATTATTTTTTATCATTTTCTTATATATTTGGTCTCAGACACGAACAGTTCGTTCTTTTATATCAAATTATCGATATTTGACTTTCTTTTTATCCCTTGAGAAATAAACTTAATATTAAAAATCGTTTTTCTATGTTTTGGTGGATTATTTGAAGCAAATGTGCCTAGTGAGAAGGGGTGGATAAACTTTTTTTACATACTGTAACTGATTTAATTCGTTTAATTGAACATGGACCATTATAGCGTAATCGGTAAACGCGTCGGTTTTTCAATCCGAAGGTCGATTGCCGATTCAATGGAATGTCTTTTCGGGTGGGAAATTTGTTTCACTGCCCTGACTATCGATGATCATTCTACGACTGGAGGTATGGCAAGAAAAAGTCCTCTATACAAAACTGTGAATGTGCTTGAAGGAACACTTATTATTTTAGTGGCAGGCAAAGCACCTTAGCAGCGCATATAACCAAATAGAGGCAACTGTACCCTGTAGATATACTGTTATTTGACACTAAAAATTCAGTTGAATAAATCTCATTGCTATAATGATTAAAGTCAACTCATCGTCGCCATGCCCGGAAAATTCGTTTCTTTCAAAATTAAAATCTATTTCCATAATTCCCGAACCGGAAGAGTGTGTTCGCCTTCCATAAAACGTCGCAATTTTCGAATGCCATTTGTCGACAAACCCATTAGTTCCCGTGTTGCAGCGGAAGAAAAATTCTACGAAAGAAATCATGCATATTGTCATTCTTCTGAGCGGAAAATATCTCCTCGTTATCATCACTCACAATCATGCTCACCATCTGTGTCTCCGCCAAGCGAACCTTTCCGGCTGGAAAACTGCATCAGAAGTCCACGGTGCTGTTAAAATGCAAATTCAAATCCGTAACCGTTCCGTTTCTTCACACTTCAACGCCAACCACTAGCCGTAGCCGTCTTCATTTCACGGCTGTCCGCACGGTTCACCTTAACGTATTTTCCGACTTTCACGGTCACCGAGTTTCGCTCGTATTCCCTCACTCATCAATTATCCAATTTTCCTAATTTAATGCTGTTTTGGCTCCTCCCGCCGGAGAACTGCCTTCTGGCTGTGGTCGCTTCTAGTTGATGATGGGGCCTGATTGTTGTTTTGCCACCACAACGTTTCCGTTTTTCTTTTTGCCCTTTTGGGAATTTTCCGCTTTAATTTGGATTCTTTCGCTTCTTGGCTAGAACCCGGTAACCCGGCTTTCAGGACGGTAATAAGAGATTAATTATACACAGTTCACAACACTCGCTTGGTATCAACCGGACCGATGAAAGTCGATTTATTTCCTTTCGAATTCGCCGACTGATTTCGTCTTCGCATCACTGGCCATTTGATAACCCAGTTTCCTGCAACCGGTCAGCGTCGACATTTGGGCAACGAGCAATCAATAATTTTCAAAAAATCACCGCGCATAACATCCCCATGACGCACTCGGCACCGTTGACCAACCAATTCTCATTGAAAAAGGACGCTGCAAAGTAATAATCGTAACTCCAATTCGACACTTGGCATTAACTACAAAACAGCCGCAACAGCGCACCCCTTCTATTTCATATCGTCACATAAAGAACCACTGCCGTGTGAAGTCTAAGCCTCCGAAAAATCTGTTGCACCGGAACCAACTGAGTTCCGACCGACAACGAAAAAATCCAACCCACCACACAATCACGAATAAAACATTATCAGCAGTGGGGGACTCGTGAGCCGCGTAATCCGTATGCGATTTTTTCGCAACCGAAACAAAAAAGTACTCCCCAACAGCACAGAATCCAGTACTAGGAACTTACTGCACTCACCACAAGAACGGAAACTGGCTCTCGTAAGTACTTTGGCAAATCGCGTCCGATTCGTACGAAACACCGAGCAAAACTGGCGCCTTTGAGCCGTCGAATGATCTGCTGAGATTCACGGCTCTATGGCGTGCGTGTAACCATCCACCCACCCACCTTGGAAAGGACATCCTTGAGCCCAAGCATAAAGGATGCATTTCATCCGTCGATTGAGAGAGGATTCGTGTCGGGTGAGATTTCCGAGCAGTGCGCATACTCGGCTTGTGCTTCCCCTACTTGTTTTGATTGAGTTCGGTTGCAATCGGAGGGATTCGGATGAACAGCTGTGCCGATATCTTCGATCCGGGACCAGTAGCAATGAGATGGATTGGTTCGCGGGAAGGACTTTCGGTACATTTCCCATAGGTGGTGTTAGTCTTGCTTGAAGGCATAGAGGGTTCTAGTGCCGACTGATACTCAAACCATGCATACTGTCGTTCGTGGAAATACCACCACAACTTGCTTACTCCAATAATTTCGCATTTCTGCATTTTCAATCTTATGCGGAAACTCATCATGTTGTAGAAGTTGAACTAAAACAAAATATTTGAGATTTGCTTTTGTTCTCGTTTAATTTTGATTAATGGCGTCAGAAATGTCTAAGATTAACATAATTGGGTTATTTGAACAAAAACGGATAAGGTGCTTCTCATTCTGCTACACAATTCGCTAGTTTTAACGTAGGACTAACGTCTCTCTTTTCTATCCATGTACTAGCTGATACGGTAGACGTTGTCTTGCTTATAATACAAATACTTATTGGAAAATTGGAGAAGGAATTAGTTCGAATCACAATCTTATGGGTTTTGGATGGCAATCGATCTAGAGCAGACATTTGAATCAATCAATTGTGCTCATGAAGCAACACTTGCAATTGTTGTACAATGTCCCGCTTCATGGTGGAATAATGTTGTTGTGCGAATCTCCCAAGAAATAAACCTGTAGTAATTTATGGTCTGCGTCCGTCGGTTGCAACAATGAACCCGTGTTTTGGTAAATTTGACCTTGAAAATGTATCGTTGACGGTTTCACAATTTCTCAATTTAATAGGTAGTTTTTTTAAATTCTGTAAGGTTCAATTTCCAAGAAATGTTTTAATTATAGTTATGTGCGTTGCGCCAAACGAAGTCATTTGAAAACAACCATTATGACTCGGGATGTTCTTCAAAACATGTTCAGAATGTTATTAACCAGAGGGTCGTGTTGAAATGCAGCACGTTGAAGATTTTGTGGAACGTGGGCTTGCCTTAGTAGTCAATTTATAAGGTTATTTTGGACACGATTGTCACCAGATCTTCATTGGCTGAGCTAGACAATTAGTCTGGGGGGGGGGGGGGGCTGGAGGGGGCCTGCATGAAGGATTTTTTTCATGTATAGGAATATTGAACAGAGTGATGATAGCAGCGTAGTTGTTTGGGACAGGTTATTTTTATTAATGAATCAGAACAGGTTTAATCGAATGAGTCGTTCTATTCTGCGCCTCGGTGAGCCGACATGACATAAAAGAACCGAGTATGGTGACTGTATACCTCGTATTATACTGTATGGATCAAATTCAGAATGTGGTATTTGATTCTCTTTAGGCGTCTCAACTCATCCGAGGCGGAGAATAGACCTGAATCTATATAGAGTCAAGTTTAAACTAAAAAATCTTAAAACTACGAAGAACAACATTGAGTCAATGAACATTTTAAATTTATGTCAAAATTTAGATTGGTATCGATTAAGCGTTTTAAAAAATTGTGTCGGGTGATACTGATTCCTTCACAATTCGTTTTGAGCTGTGTTAAATTTATAAATTTTCAAGTTAAGTCTCAAAATAGCGTCAGGAAAAAAACAGTTTAAATAAATTAAAATTGAAAAGTTCTACAAGAATGGTTTCATTGGAAAAATTATTAATTCTTATGAAATTTTTGTATTTTGTAAAAGAAAATAAATGTTTTTGAAATTTTCTAAGTTGAGGGATAAAAAGTAACTTGGTATCAACATTTATAAACTTAACACAGTTAAAAAATCAGGTTATTTCAGAGCTACTGTAAAAATTTCAGCTCAATCCATCCTCTGAGTGGAGACCTTGAACAGCTGGTGCGGAATCATTCCCCGACGGTACTCGCTATCCAGGAAGTACACCGAGCAGACATCGACAGGCTTAACCGCTCACTCTCTGGAAGATACAGATGGATACTCAAGAGCCGTCAAAACACCTATCAGTCCTCAGCAATCGGTGTCCGCCTTCCTGTGGACTTCGAAACGATCCAGCTTGACACTGATCTCCCGATAGTCGCCGTCAAGCTGACATGTCCGATCGCTGTCACAGTAATATCTGCATACCTGCCGGCCGGAATCCTTGTCGACCTTCGAAACCAATTAACGGATATATTAAAGAGCATCAAAGGCCCCAGCCTACTTCTGGGTGACTTCAATGGCCACCATGAAGCATGGGGCTGCCGTTCCAACAACCGTCTAGGAATCTCCATTTACGAACCCACCCAGGAAATGGATCTTACCCTTCTAAACAACGGCTCACCCACCTACACCAGTGGGCAGAGATCATCTGCGTTAGACCTGTCCTTCTGCAGCCCCAGCCTCCTTAAACAGATCTACTGGGAGGCACGCGACGATCCGATGGGAAGTGATCATCACCCAATCCTAATACACAACAAAAATGAAACCGCACGTACCTCACGCAGACCGCGTTGGCTTTACGACCAAGCAGATTGGAATAACTTCCAGGCCGCAATCGGCGAGGTGTGCGTTGGAAAACCCTACTTCGATCGGTGATTTCTTCGCAGGGATCAGTGATGCCGCTGCTGCGAGCATCCCCAAGACCAGTCCGAAACCAGGCAAGAGAGCGCTCCATTGGTGGTCCACCGAGACTAAAGAGGCCGTCAAAGCCAGGAGAAAAGCCCTCCGAGCCTCAAAACGACTGCCAGTAGGCCACCCCGATAAGGAAGAAGCCACCCGCATTTACCGGGAGAAGCGAAATGAATGCCGGAACATCATCCGATCAGCCAAATCCGCTACCTGGGCGGAATTCCTCAACGGGATCAACCCTAGCCAGACCGCTGCTGAGCTCTGGGGAAGGGTGAATGCACTCAGTGGGAAGCGAGAGCACCACGGAATCGCCCTAAAGATTAACGGACTCACGACCACTGATCCTACGTCAGTTGCTGACTCCTTAGGGAAATATTTCTACGGGTTATCCGCGCTAGATCGATACCCAGACCAATTTCGCCGGAAGATCAGCTTGCCAGGTAACTCCATCACGGACATCAACATCCCTGAAGACGTCCCACCGCTTGAAATAAACCAACCATTCCACATGAATGAATTGATCTTCACCCTCTCCCGAGCCAAGGGAAAGTCAGCAGGCCCCGATGACATTGGGTACCCCCTGCTGCGGAGCCTACCTCCCGCTGGTATGGTTACACTCCTGCACCTGCTAAATAAGCAATGGTGTGAGAACACCCTTCCGCATTCTTGGTCTCACAGCCTCGTCGTCCCTATCAAAAAAGTCGGCAAATCCGGTCACTCACCAGAGGACTATAGACCTATCTCCCTTACGTGCTGTGGGTCAAAAATTATAGAGAGAATGGTCAACCGTCGGCTGTGCGATTTCCTCTACAAGAACGAGCTGATTGACAACCGGCAACATGCATTTCGACCAGGATTTGGCACGAACACTCACCTCGGCACTCTGGGACAAGCACTGAGTGATGCAATGGAAGATGGAAAACATATCGAGCTCGCCACACTCGACATTGCCAAGGCCTACAACCGGGCGTGGATGCCCGAAGTCCTGGACCAGCTCATCGCCTGGGGGCTGAGCGGGCACATCATGCATTTTCTACAAAACTTTCTCCGCCGTCGGACTTTTCAAGTTAGTATTGGCAACCATCGGTCTAACACGTTCAGAGAAGAAACAGGTGTGCCGCAGGGATCGGTGATTGCGGTCACCCTTTTTCTAATCAGGATGAATGGAGTCTTCTCATATCTGCCTGCAGATATCCGCCTATTTGTGTATGCGGACGACATCGTTCTGATTGTTGTCAAAAGCACCCAGCTAGCCTTACGGAAGAAGCTGATCCAGACGGTAAGGCATGTAGAAAACTGGGCCCTAGGCATCGGATTTGAACTGTCTGCCGAAAAGAGCGCATACATCCACATCTGCAGCAGCAACCATTGACCTCTCCCTACACCGGTACCTCTTGGGGGCAGACCCATCACTCGAAGCTCCACCGTTAAGGTCCTCGGGATCCGGATCGACCGCTCTTTATCATTCCGCCCTCATTTCGACGAGGTAAAATCCAACTGCCGTACCCGAATCAGCCTTCTTCGAACCATCGCAGGACGTCACCCAGATTGCAATCGCGCAACAAGGCTACGAGTTGCCTCTGCCATAATCAACACCCGCATCACGTACGGAATCGAAATAACGAGCCTCGCTAGACAGTTGCTTGAAGACAAACTAGCCCCGGTCTACCACACTGTCATCAGAGTTACCTCTGGACTCCTTCCGTCCACTCCTGGGACTGCCGCCTGCGTCGAGGCAGGAGCACTCCCCTTCAAATATTTCATCGCATCTTCGTTGTGCAGGCGTACTGTAGGTTTTCTCGAAAAAACAGCTGGTCCTAGCAGAGGAGTCTTCCTCCTTGAGGAGGTCAACCAACTCCTCAACAGCCTTGTCAACCAGGAGCTCCCTCAAGTGGCCAGGATCCACTGGTGTGGAGCTAGAGGTTGGAACCTACCCACAGTCAAGATCGACAACATCATAAAAAGAGCCCTTAGAGCGGGATCCAACCCGCATTTGGCCATGCAGACTGTCAGAGGTCATATCGCAGACCGATACAGTGGACACTGTATCCGTTACATGGGCAGCTCGGTCAGGCAAGGCAGAGTCGGCATAGGAATCGCTGACTGCAGTTTCAGCCAATTCCACAAACTCCCAGCACAGTGCTCCATTTTTTCCGCTGAAGCCCTAGCTGTAAGTATCGCGACAACCGTATCAACCAATCGGCCTCTTCTCATTCTCACGGACTCAGCCAGCGTTGTGGCGGCTCTCGAATCAGAGACCCCATCTCATCCATGGATCCAGGCAATAATGCGACACGCCCCCCCAGGGACAATTGTCTTTTGGATTCCAGGGCACTGTGGCATCCCAGGTAATATTGAGGCAGATAAGCTAGCCTCCATCGGCAAAATAAGTAGACTTGTCACCCACAGCGTCCCCGGTGAAGATGCCAAAAAGTGGATCAAGAACACACTTCGCAACGCATGGTCCAGGGAATGGGCTCAGTCACGCAATCCTTTTATTAGGAAAATCAAGGGGGTAACTCACCAGTGGACGGACCCCCACGATCACCGGAATCAGCGTATTATTTCACGGCTACGTTCAGGGCACACCAAGGTCTCTCACAACCTGTCCGGCAACGGGCCGTTCCACATTAACTGCCCAATATGTAGTGTACAGCATACCGTGGAGCATTTTATTTGTTACTGCCCCCAGTATGAGAGCCCACGCCAGCTTTGGGGTAAGGAGTGTATCGAAAAGTAGTTATAAACTTCCAAATAATAAAATAGGCATGAAAACATGGTTAAAATTAACATACTATTTCAGTTTATTATAGCTTAACATGTTTACAAAAGATCCAAACGGAAAAACTAGTCATCATGTTCATTTCTGTAGAATGCCCGTACCTTTGATTTGACACCTGCCATCAAATTCTGCACAGTGACCTTTGTGCACTTCCTGGATGCCGCTGCCCAATTTTTCTTAAAATCGGTCATGTTTTGGGACACTGTACCATCCTTCTTAAATATACGCTTGACTATTGCCCAATAGCGTTCGATCGGTCGCAACTGGGGACAGTTTGGTGGGTTGATGTCTTTTTCTACGAACTTGATGTTATTCTCCGTCAGCCACTGTAGAGTGGATTTGGCGTAATGTGCCGATGCCAAATCTGGCCAGAAGAGAGGAGGGGACTGGTGCTTTCTATACAATGGTAGCAACCTGTTCTTCAAACATTCCTTTTGATAAATCTCAGCATTTATAGTTCCTTTTGTATAGAAAATTGAAGAACGCAAGCCACATGTGCAAATAGCTTGCCAAATGAGCACCTTCTGACCGAATTTCTCCATCGCAACAGTCGTATCTGCGGCTGGCACACGTTCCCCAACAGATTTAGTATAAAACTGCGGCCACCGGTAGCGTTCTTGAATCTTCTTTAACGTATGTTTCGTCATCCATCAAAAATGCACTGGTCGACATTGTCCAAAATGCGGCTGTACAGCTTTCGAGCCCTGGTTTTGGCACGAGACTTTTGTTCCGGAGTTTGTTTGGGCACTTTCTGCTTTTTGTACGTCTTCAAGTCATTCCTGCGCTTGATTCGTTGAATCATTCCGATGCTGGTCCTGAACTTCTTGGCTAGATCGCGAGTAGAGGCAGATTTGTTCCGTTGAATATAATCCACAACTTTTTGGTCCAAATCGGGGTTGCTGGAGCCGGGTTTCCGGCCACTTCTTGGTAAATCCTTGAGGGAGCACTCCTTACCAAACTTTTCGATGATGCGTTTTACACTTGCCGGGTGAACATTTACTCTTTTCGCAATCTGGTTGTAAGTAACACCCTTTTCGGTGCACCAAGTGTGCAGAATTTTCTTTTAGTCTCAAATTCAATTCGCGACATTTTGAATACAACTTTATCAACGGAAATGAATGAACCGAATAATCATTTTTGACATGTAAACAAAGCAAATGGCGCTTACACGCTAAAAATATATACAGTAGTTTATGCGTAATAACGCATCGAATGTTTATAACTACTTTTCGATACACTCCTTATCCCTAGCAGCATAAGGAGCTCTCGTGAGGATACCACAAGGGAGGCGGCATTAATATGCTTCCCAAAGATGCCAGATCTGCACAACCGGATATGATCAATGAACTCACCAACAACAATAAACAGGACCTTCCCCGACCACAAACACCAACCGACAGACTGATTACAAAAAGGACAACGCAAACTCTTAATACTCTGTAATAACTTGTAATTAATTAAAACTCCGATATGAACCACTCTGTAGGGGCGTCCCTTCCGGACCCTAAATTCACGGAGGGGGCCCTTCTGGTCCCCCTGTTTATCTATCCTTAAAGTGGAGCTGAACCAGCTGTGGCTGAAAGGCTCCTAAATAAAGATAAATAATAACATCCGCTGACATAGAAAATGTCAAATATGACAAGTTTGTATGAAAAACTGTAGATGTATAACTATTTTCGCCACCAACATCCCAAAATATCCAACTTCAATAATAGAAACTTTTGATTGAAAATCAAATCCTTTAAAGGAATCGTAGGAATAAATGTTAGACAACTGTTATAAGAAATGTAAAGGAAATTTTGATAAAAATGTCCAAGGAAATACGGAGAAGCGTTTAAAAATATGATCGGAACTCTGTCTCTTTTAAGTGAATGAGGAACACACTGTTTGTACAAGCAGTATATATCAGATATTTACCTTCGATATTTGTCCATATGGTTTGATATGAAGTAAATTAAAAGTTTTGTTTCGACCGGTCCTGAATTGCGACATTACTATAATCGAAAAATGAAAATATTTGAAGAAAAGAATAGTTAAATATTAGTTTTAACAGGTTAACAACATTTTCAATAAATTTAAATCTCGAGTGCGGCAAGATTTCCCCCTATATTGATGAATAACTTTTTACAAAAGTCGAGGAAACTACTAAATCTCTGAACTTCGGTAAATATTGCTTTCACCAAATTCAGTAAATTTAAATACATAAAATATCATTAACAATGTTCATTCCATTTCAACGGTAACTTTGTGAGTAGCGCATGTACTGATTTGTTTTCTTGGGTGGAGCTGCATGACAGCTTGTTTGTCAAGGCTGGACCCTTGACCCTTGAATATTCCCCATTACTAGGACGAATATCATGGTCACACTAGCATATGTCGACCGCTTGAGCACCATTTGAAGTATTATATTGTTTTCCTCGTATAAAAGATGTAGAATTTCTTATGTCATAGTACCCATCCCTGCATTATTGCACTCAACAACTTTGAATCAATTTCTAATATAAAATGCCTAAGTAGACTATCATATAATTATTTTGAACACTTCCATGAAACGAAATTCAGAATACTGTCTGTGTTGACAGTGCAGAAGTCTCCTCTAGAAATGACTCTTTAATTACTATATGCATTTCATCAATACTGTGTTGTGAATAGTTCAATAATTACAATTACCTTTTGAGAATGACACACAGGCCCATTATGCAGTCTATGTCGACAACTAGTGGTACTCAGGTAACCAATAAGCAGTTCCAAAGCGTCTTTACGGCAACCTATCAGACATTTAAGTCGCCTTTAATGCTACATAAATGCCGATTTTGGCCCAATATACGGCTGCTTTACTGCAATGCTATGATAATGCTTCATTAATGTGATTTTGCACTCGAAATGCTTATTACAAGCTACAAGCATTTAAATAGCATTTGAAATCCAACTTTACAACAGATAGCATTCAAGATGCTGATATAATGCTAATATAAAGCTTGTAGCATATGAAATGCAGATTAAGGGTTGATTTACTGTATATGCTAATGCTTATAGGTTACCTGGGTACTGAAGCCAACCCTAGCAAATATTAGAATTTAAGAAACTTACCTGATTATATGTTACCTTATTTTTTTCTTGTTGAAAACTATTGCCACTGCAACCATTGATTTGATTTATTATTTCGTATGTTAACCTATCTTCTAAAACTGCATTTTGAAAATTTTATCGTAATGAATATACTTCTATCTCCATATTTTGCTTATGGACATTCGTTAGCTTCGAAACTTCTAATCAATCTAGGAAATCTATACTCTGCTAAATTTTTCATACAAGAGAAAATAATATCGTTAATTCTTAAATGCGCCTATAACTTATTAATTTAAAATCTTCTTGCATGGTAAAATTAAAATACGTACCTTGAAAAGTGTTTCAAATCTTATGTTTCAACTTAACAGGCTCTAAATTTTACTGTCGCTATGATTTTTGCTATGAGACTTGAGCTTTTAATATAAGGTTTTAATATTTTAAGAAATGAAAATAAGATAGGAATTATTTTCCAAGTACCTATTAAGTGTACAAAATAAGTGAATAGAATTAATAAATCCACTTCTTACAAAAAAAAAACACCGCGATTTACTAGTTTTGTGCGCATGCCTGCAAGCGAATTCCTAAGTGGACGCTCTGCGTCCAAATTTCGATTTTGAGCTGGTAAACTTTTGTATCAAGAACGATATCTAGGTTCATAGGTGTAGCCAGGGAAAGGACAGGTGTAGAGCGACTGCCTCCCTGACTGGGCAATTAAGCCTTTGTGCCTTAATTAAGCCTTTGTGAAATGTGTTCTGAAACGCAACCATTTCTCTAAAAAAATAGTCTTTCCTAGAAATGGCGTCTGACAAATGGCCCTTGGGAAATGACCTCTGGGAAATGACCTCTGGGAAAGTGCCTCTGGGAAATTACCTCTAGGAAATTATCTCTGGTAAATAGACTTTGGGAAACAGCATATTGAAAATACGGGAAAGCAATAATCCGCTCTGAAAAATTAGTCATTCCGGAAAATGGCTTCTGGGAAATGGTTCCCGGGAAATGATCTCTGGGAAAAGGCCCCGATTTCAGGAGAGCATACATTTTCCGAAAAAACGAGGACAGAGAAATGTTTTAGAAAATTAGTGATTCCGGGAAGTGGTCTCTGGGAAATGGCCTCTGATAAATGGCCTCTAGATATTGACCTCTGGGATATGAATTCCTGGAAATGCTTTTCGGTGTAAAACAAAATACCAATGTGCAATAGTTTGGAATTTGGGTAATGTCTTTAGACCGGAAAATGATGCCCAACACAATTTTGTTAAAAAAAAAAATTAATATTTATTTTATTTGTTGTCAATTATATAAGAAGACCGGTTTAACATTTTTGTCTTAATTCTATTCTTACAGATATTATGAGAAAAATACTTTTTTAGTTGATTTTTATTCATTGTTAGATCAGTTGTGGTGCAGTAATTGTGATAGCAGTACATCATCGTATTTATGGGTCCATTTTGGGCATAGTTAGTTCCTTGATTATTTATGTAGAATAAATTCCTGCTTCTTAAGTAACGGGTGGGAGCGTAGAAGTCGAGCTTCTCTTAAATGCTGCGTCATTTACTTTTTGCCCAATAACATCGTTTAAAAATGATAGAATAGCAAACTCACGTCGTTTTTCAACACCAGTTATTTTAATGAACATACATCGAGATTCAGAAGAAGGTAACCGAAAAGAGTTCCATCCTACACACTCAGATTATTTCACAGAAATCTGTAAAGTTTTACCGAATTCTCAACAGCTGAACGTTCGGTAACCCAATTTTACGGATTTCAGTAAAAGTTACCGAAATCTGGTAAATTTTTTACAGATATCTGTAAAATTTCACCGAAATCTGTAAAATCGGATTACCGAACGTTTAGTTGTTGAGAATTCGGTAAAACTTTACAGATTTCAGTAAAAAAATCTAAGTGTGTAACCAACGAAAAGCATACAATAAAAACTGTTTCTGCACTGACTCAATACGGTCTTTATGTGCATTCTGATATGGATACAGTTATACAGTAAGGATCGTTGAAATGAAAACTAAACCTTTTGATGAACCCAAGCATACTACTTGGCTTGTAAATTATATTGTATGACTCCCAAATCTTTAGCTTAATTGCATCTTTGAACAGTTTGTTCACCTATAGTGATGGTGTCTTGCCCATCTTGTCTAAATAATGTCTAGTTATGATATGCGGAGGATTAGTATATTTATCATCCAAACTCAATAATTTATTGAGTTCTAAACTACATTTAACCATTTAGGCTTAGATCATGATAAGGTCGATAGTAATTGAACATCAAGAAAAAAAAATAACTGTCAACAGACGCAAACTCTCGAGCAAAGTGGATGTAATGTTAATATATCTGAAATTTTAATTTCAAACATCGATATTAGTTCCCATATAGCACACTACGACCTTTATTAATTGTAGTGACTTGATTATGACTTAGCAAGTCATATTTCTATTATGATATCTCAACGGAATGGCAACAAGTGTGCTACTAGGGTTGCTTTTAAACATAGAATAAGTTAGAAAGTAAGCAAGTTTATGTTTGCAGCCAAAATAAACTAATTTTATGTTTGGATTTTCCTGGAATATGTTTGTTATGACGATATTTTTCTCTGCGTAGAGGGTATGAATATCCGTTTTGTAGAGAAAAAAAATGTCTACGTAGACGTCTACTTTTGGTATATCCCCCCCTCCCCCATCGTAGACAAACGTAGACTTTTTCGAAACCCCTCCCCCCTTAATTGTCTACGTGGTTTATGAACAGCCCCACACATCTTTTGCCAAACTGCGTATGTGTCAGTTTCAGGATTCATAATTTTAAACGAAATCATTCTTTACGTTCCCCGACTTTTTACAAACATGAATTATGTCTCGTGTAAAATTCATAATTCCTGTGTAGGTGAATATTCACATGACATGAATAGGTCAAAGGTTCACAATTGTACTTTGTAAAGGTACAAATAGACCAGATTGTCGAATTTATTTTTAAAATCCGCCCAATTGAAACATCACATTCATTTTAAGTCCCCTAGTTCTGTAGATAAACGTTACATCTAGTCCGTAGTCCTATTCCAAAAAGCGTTCTTGCTTTTCCCATC
>JASCZW010017593.1:0-26356 GCA_034211315.2 Aedes japonicus | reverse complement strand
AAACGCTAAGAAAGAAAGAAGAAGGCTTTATTCAACTATTCTAGGCTATCCACGTGATTTCATTCTAAATGATGTCACCTTAGTAGAAAGTGCCCGAAACCAAATTAAATATTACGCCGTATTGCGCCATCACTGCCATCATCGTGTGCCACTTTTCACCATTGGCAAATAAATATTAAAAAAAACAAATAACGAGTAGGCCGCGAAGCAGAATGTTATTCACGAGACACCGCAGCAAGCTATGATATCACCCGAAACCAAATGTCACTTTCCTGCAGCATCTCCCATTCTCCCCCAAAGAGTGAGAGCAATTTCAATCGAGCGCAAGGTGAAACCAAGAACCAAAAGTCACCCGTCCCAGCGCAGCACTTTTTTTCGGGTTGTTTTTCTTCCGTCCATTATTTGTTTACACACATGAAACATTTTCGTCTTCGAAAGAATCCTGATTGACAAGTTATTAAAACCCTCGCCCTCATCCCTGCCCCAGCCATATTCTTTGACGGCTTGGTCATCATACACAGTGGAATCGCCCGGCGACCTAACGGTAGATGATTTCATTTTCAAAACTCGTCGACGCCTGTTCCTACCAGGCTGCAGTTAGTGTCCCTAGAATGGTGTGGGGAGCCATATTCATACAACACACAAAGCGACCAAGACCAAGACGATCTCGCGAAGCGCTAAAAAACCTTCAAATTAGGCCACGTAGCTATAAACATATTCCTCGGGGAAGAACCCACAAATACAAACAAACTGACGTCGCGGGTACAGGTGAAAATAACAATAATAAAAAATGACAGCGCCCCTCCCCACCACCCGGCGCGG
Source organism: Aedes japonicus (assembly GCA_034211315.2). Lineage (NCBI taxonomy): Eukaryota > Metazoa > Arthropoda > Insecta > Diptera > Culicidae > Aedes > Aedes japonicus. Next base: position 25,534 of record JASCZW010017593.1, on the reverse strand, counting down.
CGCCAAACCCCTCGCATAAGAACGATTCTTCTGTGGACCGGGCCGAGTCGATTCGGATCGATGATGGCGGACCACGCGCTGTGATTTTCAGAGGAGAAGAAAGAAGTTCACTCACTCACTCACTCACTTCGAACACACTGGCCCCGGCTTGCTGCGATGATGTTGTTGATGATGGGCACCAACCAACACGCACGCGGAGCTCGGTGTGCAGCAGGGCTTGCTACGAAGATGGGTTCTGCTTCACCGAATTTTGAACACTGTTCATCTGACGGCAAGGGGGTTCGTCGCTTCCTTCTTGTATATTAGACTGAGATTATGGCGGCGTTGTCTTTCGTATTCAAAAGTTGTTAGCAATAGAAATCTATAGGATTAAGGGGGGCCGAATCAAGGCAAGGACTACTCGGATTGGATCTATGCTTTGACGTCACCGAACAAGTGACTGGCAACTTTCATCCAGTCATGTCGAGCAGTTTCGGGAGAGCTCTAGCGTTTAATTTGTGGTTAGTTTCAGGTAATGGATGACCGTGTTTTAGATTGCCATCAATTATGTTGATTATTTACAAGAAATTGGCTGTTGTTTCATGCAAAATGGAAGTCACCTGGAATTAGATGCGGAACATAACTGAGCATTCAGTTATGATACATCAATGAATCGGGATTTCCAAGCTTTTGAAAAAGCTGTTGGAAGTTCGATTGCATTGTCTTAACTTACTTTTAAAAGTGAAATAATCCTTTTGCGAAACTGCTATGGTATTACTGAAACGCTTAATCTGAAAAGTTATGAATTTCAATGAAGGTTAAATAGATGTTGACGGGATAGGATACCCTTACAATACGGCAGTCTTACGAGTATTAATTTTGAACGTAGCAATGGGCATTTTTTATTGTTTCTGACTACCAGTTGACTGAGGTTGTATGGACAAATTTACAAATTAAAGTGAAAATATCCCCGATATGGGGCGACAATCAATCAAACTCCAAAACTGGTTTTTCTTTTTCATGTAGAATGGCACTAATAACTGTCAATTCACTTTCAAATAAACCTCCTAAAAAATCAGCAGAAGTTGCTTAGAAATTATGAAGAACATCAAACAAGAATCCAGTGACGTTCTTCAGAACTTTAGAACATACTCTCCATAACTTCAGAAGATGTCAAGCTGAACAATGCATTAGGTCCTAAGTAACATAGGGAGACTCTCTTTGTAGACTTTTGACTTATGACTACGTTTCTTTAATTCAATACAGGGATACGCGTTGCGAGTACGAGAATTTGGAGCGTCACGAAACATGCTTAGGTTTTGAACGTTAATATCTCATTCATTACATGTTCTACTTTCAAAATCTTTACACCAATCTATCTGGAATATTACTACGCATCAGTTTTAATATTCAAATTGATTGATTTGAAACATTAAGCTATTGAAAATAACGTTAAAACAAGGTGATGTTTGTTTACCAAATGCACAGTATAACCCTAGCACAGACTTCATATTTAACTAAGGAACGTCTCCTAGGCAGCCATGAACACCTTCGCATTTTGATTTAGTTTTTCGGCAGTCGTGGACCTTGGCAGAGCATGAGCAAGTTGTATGAACGCATTTGGCGGTAGCAAGCACCCTGGAGGATACACTGGCGAGCAGTTGTTTTCCAGATAGGCGTTGGTGCAGTTGGCGCCCGTGACAACAACGAGACAAGAATCATTCCACGTCACCTGCACCCGCAATGCTTCTCCGCGAGCCATGCTTTCCCCGGCAACTAAATCCGTACTTTTCAGGACGATCAAATCAGTAAGCCAACTAAAAAGTTTGTTTGGTTGAATTTTTCTCTTGTGCTGTTTGAAATTACTGCAGCCCGGCTGAACATGGCATTGCTTGAAACGCCACGTCCCGGAGAAAATGACAAAGCGCGTTGAACAACCAACGAATCAATTTAACATAACCAATAACTAAATAACTTGTTGGAAAGTAGCTTTTTTGTAATCGCTGCCCGCTGTGCGCTGGCATGTGATGATTTCCCTATCACAGTCATCATTCTCTTATAACTAGTTGTTTAATGCTGGTAATGTTCTTTTGAAACTCCTATCAGTGCTTAAAAGTGTTTCTTACGTTCTAGTGCATTGGCTTGAAATGTCACAGCATTTTGCGAAGAAGCTCCAACAAACCTCAGGAAAGTGGTAAGATACTTCAGGAGAACTTTCTGGAAATTTAGTGCGAAGCTATTCAAAAGGAGTGTTTAATTAACTAAGAAAGAGTTTCCAGTGCTTCAGAAGACGTTTTTTTTAGTTTAGAAGTTGTCCCTTTGATAATTTGACAAAGATTCTTTGAATTTCAATGGAAGTTTATCAGAATTTTAGGAGAAGTTCTAGAAAAACGCTAAGCAAAGCCTTAAAAGTTCTTTAGAATTTAAAAACTTCAGAAGAAGTCCCAAAGAACATCAGAATAAATTACTGAAAACTTCTAAAGAAGTTCAGTAGAACTTCATACATTGATGAAAAAGCAATGATAATATCTAAGTGTCCCACACATGTTTTTTTTTGCAATTTGATCAACAAGTGATATCTGTTTGTAACCACACATACTTCCTATGCGTACAAATAACCACTATGTGTGGCACACATACTTTTCATTTGACACATAAACTTCATGTGTGTTTCTCACAGAAAGCCTGTGTTTATGTGTGAACAAAGGAATATTATTTTAAATTTTACATGGATTTGTCAATGTGTGGATTTTTACCTGTGTATGAAATTCGCCAGAACGTCCAAATAAGTTCCGTAGAACTCCGAATAAGTTGCACAGAATTTCAGAAGAACTTCAGAAAAATATCCGTTGAATTGGATAGGAAGTTATTACGAAATTTTGAGTTTGTCAGAAGTAAATACTATGAACTTCAAAAGAATTTCTGTGAACTCCGGAGGAAGTTCCTACGAACTTCAGGAGAAGTTTCTGTGAATTTCAGAAGTAGCTCCTACTAAGTTCAATAGATATATTAACATATTTCAGATGAAGTTTCTAAGAACATCAGAAGAAGTTTCAACAACCTTTGAAATTATTTCTGCGAACATCAGAAGAAGTTTCAAATAATTTCAGAAGAGATTTTTTTCAGCAGTAACTCCTACGAAATGCAATAGATTGGTTCTGCAAAATTCAGAAGTTTCTAAAACTTCGAAAAAGTTCTCTTGAAAAGCGTAGAACTTCAAAAAGAAGTTCCATCGAACTTCAGATGAAGTTGTATAAAGCCTCAGAATTAGTTGCTGACAATTTCAGAAGTTATTAAAAGTTCCGGCGAACCTACAGAAGAAGTTCTTACAATTTTCTTAAGTGGTTTCTGTGAACTTCAAAAGGAGATCCTAAGAACTACAGGAAAGATTCTTAAGAATTTTAGAATGAGGTCCTGAGAACTTCAGATGGAGTTCTAAGAACTTCAGAAGAAATTCTTACGAACCGCAAAAAATCCTACAAATTTCAGATGAAGTTCCAACGAACTTTAGAAGAAGTTCCTACGAACGTCAGAAGAAGTTTCATAGAACTTCAGAAGAAGTTTTTGAACATTTCAAAACAAAATCATGAGATCTTATGAATAAATTTCTGTGAACTTCAGAAAATGTTTCTAAGAAATTCCTAAGCATTTCTGAAGAAGTCCCGTAGAACTTCAGAAGAAGTAACTAATAAATTCAAAATAAGATACAAAAACTTCAGGAGAAATTCATCAAAACTTCACAAAAATCCCTATGAATTTATAAAGAAGTTCCTCATCACTTCTTTATCACTTCCTTAGATCTTGAAAAGATGTTCTTACGAACATCAACAGAACTACACAAGAAGCTCCGTAGAGTTTCAGAAGATTCCAAGAACTGCAGATGGTCCTGAATATGTTTTTGAGAACATCAGGAGAAGCTTCTTAGAAATTCAGAATAAGACTTTATACCAAGTTACTGAAAATTTGTAAAGATGTGCCTTAAAACTCCAGGAGAAGTTTCTGCAAACTTTTAGAGAAACTTTAAAAGCTTCAGGAGTAAATCTTGAAAAGGAATTCCTACAACTTTCAGAAAAAGTTCCCACGGTCTCCAGCACAAGTCCATAGCAATGAAGAACTTAAGGAGATGTTCCTGCGAATTTCAGTAAAAGTTCCTAAGGAATTCAAAAAAAGTCTCCTACGAAGAGTCACCTCAGGAACGAAGAACTTCAGAGGATGTTCCTACCAACTTCAGAAGAAGTTCCTAAGAACTTCAGAAGAAGCTCATAAGAACTTTAGGAGATGTTCCTACGAACTTCAGAAGAAATTTCTACGAAATTCAGAAGAATTTTTTGTAGAACTTCAGTAGAAGTTCTTATGAACTTCTGGAGTGAAGTTCCTGTGAACTTCAGAAGAAGTTCCTATGAACTTCAGAAGAAGTTCCGTAGATCTTTAGAAGAAGTACTTTAGAACTTAAGAAAAAAATCCGTGGAAATTCAGAAGAAGTTCCTGGGAGGCTCAGAAGAAGTTTTTTGGAACTTTAGAAAAAGTTCCAAAGATATTTAGAAAAAAAAACTTGGAAATTCATAAGGATTTCTTAAGAATGTTCGAAAAATTTTCTGAAAACTTCTGGATATGTTCTTGGGAACTTCGGGAGGATTTCCAAAGAACTTCATGAGATGTTTGCAAGAACGTCAGATGAAGTTTAGAGTAAATTCATCATAATATAAAAATAAATCTCTTAAAACTCTAGGAGTTCCTACAGTTCATCGTGAAGACCGAAAAGTCTAAGTACTCCGAGATCCTCAAGGCGATGCGCGGCGACGCTAACCACGCGAATCTGGACGCCGACGTGCGGAGTGTCCGCCATACTCGCGCCGGCAAAATGATCCTAGAGCTTAAGAAGGACACAAAGCTGAAGGGTCCAGCGTACAAAAAGCTGGCCGAACAGGCTCTAGGAACGGGAGTAGAGGTTCGTACCCTAGCCACGTTAGTGACTCTCCTGGAAAAACTTGGACGAGATCACAGATGCTGGTGAAATCTCCACGGCCATCAAGGCCCAGAGGTCGAGATTGCCACAACAGTTATACGGCTGCGAAAGGGTCCACATGGGACTCAAGTGCCAACAATATAACTAACAATCAATATGCAACTAGATGAATTGAAATTGGTTCACTGTTGTAGAACCCCTTGGTCCGAAGTACACCTTGAAGCCAGCACCTTGCTATACATATTTGCGCCTTTGTTTTGATTTGCTGTGTTATTTTGACAGAATATTTGAGAGTGTGTTCGTGTGAGTTCGTTATAAGGGGTGCATTATTAAGCTTGGGACCGAGCTTGGGACCGATGTTCTAGTACTGACTGAGCACAAGAAAAAAACGTATTTGTTCGGGACCTATTGGTCTTAGAGTTTGTCTATGATATAACTGCCAGTTGCTGCCGCAGAGTCGGCCCTAAAAGTGGAAAAACCCAAAGTGGGGTCGTCCGTTTGCCCACTGAGTTTGCACCTGCCGCCCAAGGTGTGCTTTAAGTGCCTCGAGAGCGGGCATAGGAGCGATCTATGCCATAGGTGTGGAGGAAATGGTCACAAGACCCGGGACTGCAAGGAGCCTCCCCTAATGCTCTGGGAAACCAGACGACAAGCACGTCTCGTCTCGGAAGTCCCCAAGTGCCCGGCCTACAAGGGTAAACCAAAGAGCTAAACAAGGTGCGGGTAACCCAAATGAACCTGAACCACTGTGAGGCGGCTCAGCAACTGCTGTGTCTAAATATTGTCAGTAACGGATATTGCAATAATATTCGACCCATACAGCATCCCCGCCGATAACGGAAACTGGGTAGCGGATAGGTCAAATATGGCAATATTATGGATGACAAGCAAGTTCCCAGTCCAAGAGGTTGTGTCCACCTCAAACGAAAGCTTTGCGGTCGCAAAAGTGAACGGAGTGTTTATTTGTATCTGCTACGCGCCGCCGAGATATTCGATTTACCAGTTCTCACAAATGGTCGATCGGATGACAACGGAGCTAACCGGCCGAAGCCCGCTGATAATAACGGGTGACTTCAACGCCTGGGCGTTAGAGTGGGGCAGTCGCCTTACCAACCCAAGGGGGCAGATTCTGCTTGAGGCCTTGGCCAGGCTCAACGTAGACCTGGCCAATGTAGGTATTAATAGTACCTACCATAGAAACGGAGCGGAGTCGATTGACGACGTGTCGTTCAGCAGCCTTGGGCTGTTCAGCAACTGGAGACTGGAAAATGGCTACACTCATAGCGATCACCTGGCGGTTTGCTATAGCATCACCCACAGCACTAGGCGCAGAGCGGAGGATTACCCATTCCGTTCGTCCGCAGATGGTCTTTACTTTACTTCGATAAAGAAGTATTCAAAGCGGTGCTTGAGCGGGAACAGAGATTGAGCTTTACTCAGGATCCCTGCGGTGATCAACTTGTAGCTCTACTTACACGAGTGTGCGACGCAACCATGCCCAGAAGGTCGAACCTAAGGATGGAAGGTCGCCGGTTTAATGGTGGGCAGAGACAACCACCGACCTCCAGAGAATCTGCCACCGAGCTAGAAGGAGGATGCAAAAAGCACCGTCGGACTTTGAAAGAACGGAGCGTCGCGCTGTGCTCGATATAAAGGCCAGCAGACGAGCCTGCTTTGAGGGTCTGTGCTCGAAAGCCAATACCAACCCATAGAGTGACGCCTATCGGATGGCCATGGCTTAAACCAAGGGCACGACAGCTTCAACCGAGCAACCTCCAGAGCTACTGCAGGTTACCATTAGGAGACTCTTTCCGAGCCACGACCAGAGAACCTGGCTCCTATAACTGCAGAATTGTCCCATGACAATCAAGACGGCTGGCTCACTGGCATCCGCAATGTTCAGGGCAAGGATGCAAAGATGTTTGGACCAAGGCGTCGTCCCGGACGCCTGGAAAATCCAGACTCTAGTATTGCTACCGAAGACAGGGAAGTCAACAGGGGATCCATCGACATATAGACCTATATGTCTGTTGGATACAGCGTGTAAGGTGCTTGATCCTAAACAGACTCACAAAATACACGGAGGGTACAGGTCGTCTGTCTAAAAATCAGTTTGGCTTCCGGAAAGGGAAGTCCAGCGCAAGAGGCGAGGAGTCCGCTACTATGCAGTAGGCACCCTTGACGTGAGAAATACTTTTAATAGCGCCAGTTGGGTGGTCATATCCGACTCGCTTCAACGCCTTCACGTTCCGGGGTACCTGTACAAGACTCAGGGAAGTTATTTTCAGAATCACGTACTGGTATACAACACAGAGGCAGGCCAGAAACGTGTCCAGATCACTGTAGGCGTCCCACAAGGTTCGACCTTATGGAACACGATGTACGATGAGGTACTACGGCTTGAGTTCCCGAACGGGGTGAAGGTCGTCGGGTTTGCAGACGACATCACCCTCCATTGAAGAGGTGAAACTTACGGCCTCGCACTCCATTGTCATTGTGGAGAGATATATAAGCTCCAGGAAATTGAAGCTAGCCCACCGTAAGACCGAGGACACGGTTGTAAACAAGCAGCAACATGCGACGATCAGTGCAGGTAACTGCACAATTGAATGGAAGAGGTCTTTGAGGTATCTAGGAGTCATTATCGACGCTAAGCTGTCCTTTATCAGTCACGCAAGAATCGCAGATTTTGTCAGGCCACGACTGTTTTAGAAAATATCTGCACAAATATGGGCATGCACTGTCCTCCGCATGCACCGAGTGCGCGGGAGTTGAGGAAACCGGGGAACATGTGTTCTTCGCATGTTCCCGCTTCGACGGCACGAGATCCGGCATGATAGCCATGTGCCTAGACCGGGACATCTGGGACGCGGTATGCATAGCAGCCTCCCAGATTGTCTTCGATCTCCAGCAAAAATGGCGAAACAACCAACGGCAGGTCGCAAGGACCACCTAACTACTAAAGCCCCAAGTAGTTAGACATAGTGGGTTCTATCCCCCTCCCCAAAGCAATACCGTAAAGCGCTTAAGACACGGGTGGGTTTTTAGTGGGTCGGGGAGTTGGCACCCTCATCCCCACAACCTGAGTTCTTCAGGTATCTTGTGGCAGATTTTCCATCCCGTCAACATGCGGGGACGGTTTTCAATAAATCCAGTCAATTCATTTGCTTCGCTGACAACATGAGCATTGCCGTCAGAATGTTTCAGGCGGTTACTGAGCAGTTACTGAGCGCATAAACGTGAAGACGTCGAAGACTAAGTATCTGCTGGCAGGAGGCATCAAGCGCAATAAAGCTCGCACAGACAGAAGTGACGGATTATCGAAGGAGATGAGTTCGAGGTGATAGATAAGTTTGTGTACCTCGGATCATGAGTGACGTCAGATAGCAAGTGCATCAGAGAAATTTAGAGACGCATAAAAGCCGGAATTTATGCTAGCCAGTAGTTCCCTTCGGGCACGAAACGAGGAACGAGGACATGCAAGCACTTGGAGTTTTCAAACAACGTGTGCTTAGGACCATCTATGGTGATCTATGTGAAAACGACGTATGGAGAAGAAGAATGAACCACGAGATGACGCAACTCTATGGCGAATCCAGCATCCAGAAAGTCGCTAAAACTGGAAGGGTACAATGGACAACTGGTGTTTGAATCGAATCCGGTATAAATCGCAGAAAGCGCAGAAATCTTGGTGGGTAGACCAAGTATAGCAAGACCTAGAAATTGTAGGATGCTTGAAAAACTGGAGACAAAGCAGCCCTCGACCAAGTTTCTTGGCGAAACATTGAGACTCAGGTGAGGTTCAGAAGGAACATTGGACCAGCAAAAGTAAAGTAAGTAAGTAGCTTTGCTGAAAATCGTATCTCAATATATGGTGTTGAACTACAGAAATCTGGAAGAAGTTATACAATAAGGCCAAAGAAAAAAATCCTTAAATGGACTGGTCTCACCCATTCCAGATCGTAAGTTAACAACAGAGTAGTCATTTGGCTGCTGATCTGAACACTGTGATTTTTTTAACGTCATTCTACATGAAAACTCTTTGGTGTGCAATCTTGTTGAAAAATCCGAATGATTCCAATGTCTATGGTAAATATAATGAGGTTTTAAAAATGAGTTTGCGGTTTATATGAGTGTATTTTAACTAAGCCTTCGATAACGATCACTAGCCAAACTTGAATTTAAACAACCCGAAACAAGCAAAATCACGCCGCTAGTAAGTAGCACAATAATCACTCAAAAAATCTCTAATTCTACAGAGTTGAAAACTTCTCCACATCGCAAATGAATGTGGTTGTACTTTTCTCCCGGTTGACGCCCAGCAATTATTCAACAAAATCATCTAATCTTAGAAAAAATAACCATCCATCATCCCAACCATAGACCGAAGTGCCAATCATAGGCAGATGCCAAATTTCGCAAAGGCAATAATAGTCAAATTGCGCATGATTTTCTCCTCCCATGTAGGATCTAATTTTCCACCTTAATAGAGCGCAATTTCTATCCGCGTTCCTTGATCCAATCCATAATAATTCCCCCTCCCAATGCCAAACCTCGGGCGCAGCAAATCACCCCAACCACAATCTAATCTAACAAATTCTAATTACAATTTCACCGCATCCCGAATGGCATTTTGATTGCACGTTCCCCGCCATCTTGCTGCGCCCCATCATCGTTCGCCGCCTGCTACATATTTGCTATGCTACTTCGCACCCAATTTCAATTCCCGGATTGCTTCGATTTTTGCTGCTGCTTCTGTTGCAAATCGATCGGCGGAAAAGGTAAGTGTTTCTGGTTGAAAGAATTGGGATTGTTATTCAATCCTTCTTGCTGCCTTCTGATCTGCGATCGATTGGGTAGGTAGGTAGGTAGGTAGGTACTTTCTCGTCGATTCTTGTGAAGAGGAGGAACGAGAGAGAGGGAGAGAAAAAAACGTGGCCGTTTGATGTTGTTGATGTTGCTGTTATTGTGCAACAACAAGCAAGCTCTTGACGGAGCACAAGAAGTTGTGTACCAGAATACGTAAACAACAACTCCGCAGAAGGCTGTTGTTGGTGGAAAAAAAAACTTGATTGAAGGAATGACGCAAAAGGAAAATAACCAAGAAAAGAAAGCACATTAAACATACGAGATTATGCGAGCGAGAGAGGAATGAGCGATTTAGATTGGGCACTGTGGGAAAATTGCGAAATGTTTGAGGAATGTATGGAGGAACATGCCTATCAAATGCGATTCGTGACAATACGAAATCCTAACATGGTTAATGATTAAAATTCTGATCTGAGTTCTGTTGACTGAAATCCCGAAGTGGACCTAGTTCAATGTCTATGTATTTAAATAGAACTGTTATATATACTTAAAATATACCTCGATTTCATCCATTTTTCGATGGAAAACATTCAAAAATTTGAAATCAAGCCACTAAATAAATTAACTTCTTTACTCAAATTTAACTAACAAACATGCATCTGTCGCGAAGGAATTGTCAGACGACGGCCGAATTTCAACAAAACCTTTTCCCCCAGTGCATCTCGTCCCATCAAGAACGAACACGCTGAACATGAACACCAGAAGCACAACCGCCAGGCAGCAGTCAGTCGCGCGAAGAAAGCGCACAAAGCTCAAAATACAGAAAGAAAGCATCCGCTGTCCGCCGCCTCCCTGCAGCCGCCAACCACCTTGGACTTGGACTTGGACTTGGACTTGGACTTGACTGCGGCTGCTCACGTAGAATGTAATAAAACGCGATTTTACCGTTAGAAGCCAGGAAAGATATGTTTTTGTATTCATTCACCTCTCCCCTCCGACAACTCCGACACCATGTTGTTGTTGTTGTGTGTTCTCCGCTTTCCGCCCCGCCGCCGGCACGGTCCCGCCCGACTCGCTTCAACACTCGCTAGCTCCTCACATATATAAGGGTAATGCTATTAAAGTAATCATTCTATTCAAACCGGTCGGCCCGGGACGGATGGAAACTGTCCCTCCTTCTGGAGGCCACGGGATGCTCTCGGATCTCCGATCTCGGGGACTCGGGCGATGACCATCATCATCATCATCATCATCATCATCTTCACCATGCCTATTATGCGCGTGATCTTAAGAAGAAAATTGACTTTCTTGCATCCGACCTTCCCCCTTCCGACTGTTGCCCGTGACCCCGAGGTCCATTCCGATGGGTGCCACTTTCTTCCCTACTTACCTATTCTAGTGCTGGCTGGCCGTGGGGCTCGAGCTGTGCTGCCATGCCACCGTCACCCGAAGAGAGAGATTTCTGTTTACGTGACTTTCTTCGCGGTGGATTGTGAAATCGTTGTTATGCAATTTGGACTCGAGGAGGGAAAATATGCCGGCGTTGCACAATGATGCGATGGTGGTAATTTTATTATCATTAGGAAATTGTTGAATAATCGGGAGGTAGAATTTTTGGAATTGGAGTTTTGACGCGGCGGAGGGAAACATTGATGAGAGAAAGATGTGGGATAATCCTTTCTGCACTCTTTGACAGTTCTTATGACAATCAAAGTATGCCTATTATATTGTCTACACTCTAACCAAAAAGTTCCCAGCGGAGCAGTTAAGTATTTAAGGATTTCGCTGGTTCGGCTGATGGGACGCCTCGGAGATCAAGCTCACGACGGATATGGTGAAGTCAAAAATCGTGTAAGATGACATTATCGATTCGGATTGCAAGGTCCAGAAGAAGAAAGACAAGTCCAGCGTAAGATGCTTCAAATGTGACAAGCTGGGGCCCAATGCGTTTGAGTACCAGTTGAAGCCAAAATCAACGCCGAAGAAAGGATTCCATGGAAAGCAAACGGCGTTGTTGGCGTGCATGAAACCGAAGTTTCACAGAACCTAGATGGAAGGACGGCATATGTGCAAAAGCAAGCAGGTGTTGAACGACGTGAAAGATGTCTTGAAGAGCATTTTCATAGCGAATTCAATAGAAATTCCCGTGTCCGCTATAGGCAGTATCAAACTGGATGGTGTAGAAGGTATGCGCAGCACTCTAGATATCGCTGATATCTTATTCATTCTAGATCTAGCGGAGAACTTGCTCTCGGTGAGCCGTATTTGCAAGAAGGATGTCGCACAAACATTCTGAAGGACAAGTGTGAAGTAGTCAATGGATCTGCTGGCGACATCATTACAACTGGTAGGGGGGGGGTCTCTACAGGCCGACTCAGTACGAAGAAGCCAACATGTACATTGCGAATCCGGAAGACAACTTAGACCTGTGGCACGGACAATTGGGGCACCTGAATTTGAACAGTGTCAAGCCTTTGCCGTCAGTAGACCTTACAATTTGGTGGGTACGCGATCAAGTGAACTACTGGATTTGGTTCATTAGGATCTATGCGAGCCGATGGAGAAGGCATCGGTAGGAGGAAGCAAATTGCCAGTCGATGAATGTAATGAAGCGACGCATGCGTTCGTGGAGCACCAAACAGGCAAATGTTTGAGGACCGATAACGGAACCGAATATGTTGGAAATAAGTTGCGGCATTGGTCACAAGACTTCGGTGGCGTAGAACTCACAGAAAACCGGGCTCGCAGAAAGCGATTGGATTTGATCTAAAGAAGTATGACTCGTGCGTCTACTACTACATCGATAACGGAAAAGTGATCATCGTTCCCATTCATGTTAACGACTTCTTGCTGTTTTCTAATAACCAAGGACTGTTAGATGCAGTAAAGCAGTTGTATACCGAATCTGAAGTGACAGGTCAAGCAGATACTGGTGCTGAGGGTTACGCGATTCGACGGCATGGTAGCCGTAGGCCAGTGACAGTACATCGATGAGCTGTGACTGCGCTTCCGGATGGAGAAATCCAATTCCTTATCAACAGTCCTGGATGTGAACCAAAGGTCAACGAAGCACGATGTACTAGAATAAGCTGTTGTCACCAGTCCACGGATTCGGAATCTGCCCAATGAACAGCAGCAAAGTGAATACTATGATACCTAAAAGGGACGAAGGATCACAAGCTGGTACATCCGGGCTGATTCGTAACAGGACTTCCAAAGAGGACAGAGAGGCGGGCTGGGCGAACGATTTGGATATTCGACGCTTCATCACCGGTTACGTGTTTCTACAAAGTGGAGGTGCAATTTTTTGGACCTTGAAGAAACAGTCCACCGTAGCACTATCCACTACCGAAGCCGAATAAATGGCAATGTCTTCTGAAACCCAAGAAGCAGCTTGGTGGATAGGTTTACTTCAAGAACTTCGCGGTGTCGAACTTCCCGTAGTGATCAACTGTGATAACAAGAGCGTAATTAATCTAGCAAAGAAGAAAAACTACTCTTCTAAACTTATAGGTATAAGACATCATTATATCCGAGAAATGATGGAATCGAGGTCTATTCCTTGAACATGATAAAATATGATCAAATCATAGAGCAGAAGATATTCTCACTAAAGGGTTATCAAACTCAAAGCTGCTTGAAGCTAAAAATATCTTGGGAAATCAGATTCTTTCTCTTAAAGGAGGATGGACATAGTAAGCGTTGATATAATTGTTAAATAACGATTCAATAACTAGATAATGGGGAGAAAGATTAGTAATTTTCATATAATTCAAACTTCCTTTATTGCTTATCTTGACAGATATGAGTATTTCGTCTACAATGTGCAGACTTCTTCAGTGTCGAATACTACTACACCCAAAAGTTAAAAAAGTGGCAAAAAATGCAATTGCAATTTTTGCAATCAAATCTTGAGAAATTCGCATGATTCAGAAAAGGAAATTTTGCCCATCATGATCCACAACGCGTTTTATGGTATAAACGAAGCCATGCAAGTGTGTGCAAGCGGTTGGCGGCACACAGATTCATCGAAACAAATGTATTGTTGAGTGCTTAGTGTCTCGACAGTCGAAGAAACCGTTGGGTCTTTGTTCAACAATCACAACTTTTCAATATGGGTGAGACAACACCATAGAATGCCGCAACGCTATTGACCACTGTTGGTATTCCGCTGTCGAGTGCTCTATTTTTATTTTCACTCGTCATCACACTCCGATCTCCCTCTCTTCAAGTTTGCCCTTCTTTATAAAATAAACGAAACCATGCAAGTGTGTGTGAAAAACATTTGATTCAATGCTGTATCGCCAATTATCGACAATCGAAGCAACTGTTGGGCTTTTATTGCATGCATTTCAATTTGTCTAAGTGGCTCAGTCGTGACGATCCGGAGCCATGACGCAGACGGCCTCGGTTCGAAACTCGGCTGCGTTTATCGAATTTGTTTTTTTTTTTGTGAGCCATTGAACTTGAATCTAGTACTCAACACTAATAAACTGCACAACCTCACTCACACATTGAATTTTTCAAATTGAATTTATTTGTTGCTTTTTTGCCCACGACCTATGTTGCATTTTTTGTCCAAGTTACGATCCATTACGAGAAATGAAACAAAATCATGAGAAATTCTATCACAATCTTACTTTTTTATTTTGGGTGTACTCACATTCTCCAGGATTCAAAGATTCATTGGCATTTGGCAGCTGGCGGTGGCACAAACACTGGAGGGTGCACTGGCAAGCAACCGTTAGACAGGTAGCTGATGACTCAGTTGGTTGTAGCTAGCAAGTGACTGGCTAGGCAGCTGTTGGTAGGTAGTCAGTTGACCAAGCCAGTGGAGATTTTTTATCCAGCTGGTTGGCGCAACCAGGAGGAGTGAAATATGCCATCTTAAGGTATGACGCAACGTTGAGTGGTGTTCAGCCGCTTTCGCCCTCTGGGATTTTCCACCTTTTCCACGGCCTGACATTTTCAAAACGACAACGACGCGTTGTTTCTACACCACGGTCGAATGAGGAATTTTGAGAATCATGAGAAACCAGCCAATTTGATACGGATAAAACGGCATGGAGGTGGAGCTTTCGTTGCTAGAATAGAAAGAGGAAGACAAATTTCGGTCCAATTTTCACTTCATTCTTCGTTTGACTTTCGTGCCGTATGCATCCTATCCCGTTCGTGCATAGCGTCGAAGCGATGGCTCCACCAGCGAGAAGGCAAAGCAGTTCACGCAGCGCCGAACAAGGTCGGCAAGATTCGGAAGAAGAAAGCAAACGGCAGCACTTCTACCGGCTTCTGAAGCAGGTTCATCGATACTGTCGTTTCTTGCAAAACGATAAGCCTTATGGGCTGTTTCGTTCGAGCAGATCGCAGACCCTTGATGTCGCGGGAAATTAAAGCCGCCTTTCGACTGCTGGTGCCGGGAGAGTTAGACAAACACGCCGTTTCCAAGCGCACCATACTGGAGACCAGCTTCATGACGAAGTGAGGTGGCGACTGTAACTGCTCCCCTGAACCCAAAACGGCCTTTTTAGGGCCACCAAAAAAGTGGAAAAGAGAGTTGATGTGTCTTTGGGGCCGTGTTTCGGGGTTGTCGGTCGTAAAAAATATCGTTTAAGTGTCGAAGCCATAATGTTTTCGAGCTTTGCACATTTGGCTGCGTTGTACACACATAGACCTAGTAGAAACCGTATGGGTTAAAAGTGTCCCAAATGACTAAGACGCTTAGTATATGGGAGTACAATCCAGAATAAGAAATTCACGAACGTATCGTTAGATTTTGAACTAAACCAGTTTCGGCCACCCTTTGAACATTTAAGCGAACTTTATTACACATTGCTATATGGACCAACAACTCCATTGAGATGTTTAGAAGAGCTACTGCTGAATCAGTGGTGGATCTCATTGGGCCATTGTGATTCACGAGAAGTAGCATGATTATTGAAGATGACATCGCACTTTTCGACTTCAGCAACTCCAACATGTGCGGATGCGATAGAAGAAGAGCAGCGATTGGCTGGTTTATACGGAATTCATTTTGTTCATTGTATGAATAAGGCAATTTGTGAAAGTACAAGCAATTGTTGCGATTGTTGCTTTCAATTTATGAAACAGGGGTTTCATGTACGAAAACTGTGTTTGAAAAACAAGCCAGAGCGGAACGCATGCATAAAAAAATGACTGAGTTTGACGATTTTCCATGCGATGCATTTAGCAAACCCTGCCCTGATGATGAATTCACTTTGGAGAACCAGATAACTAGGTTTTGTCTTCACGAGTTGTTAAAACACATCCCATGAATCTAAAATAAACAACTACGACGGAAATATAATGCGAAATTTAAGTTTTAATTCATGTTTTGAGGATTATTGCGGATACAAACCTTATTGGAAAAATGTTCGGTCGACCATCTTGGCGGTGCGAAGCAGCTGCAAAGGAACACTGCATTCACTTTTACAGCCTTCGTTTGTGGTGGATACAACCTCCTGAAGCGGGTACTTTCCCATCGTCCATAATATCGCCATAATATTGGACCTGTTCGCAACCCAGTTGCAGTTGCCGTTGCCGGCTGTAAGCTGCTGTGCGGCCTCACAATGGATCAGGTTTAAATGAGTTACCTGCATTACGGTTGGCTCGTTGGAATACCCTTAGCGGCCGGGTCCTGCACCCCCCCCCCCCTCCATCCATGACGTGCTTATCGTCCGGTTGACCGGCGCACATCAACTTCTCCTTCGCCACTTTCAATGCCGCGTCCGCGTCGACTGCCGCTACCCTCATGGTTGCCACATGGGTCCCGAGTGGACCCTCCCTCAGACGTATGTCTGCGGCAGCAACCTCGACCTTGCACTGTTTTTTAAGTGCAGTGGAGATCTCGTCTACCTCGATGATCTCATTCTGGTTTTTACACTGGATCGTAGCCTACGAAGCGAGGGTGCGTTCCTCCACACCCTCACCTAAGGCCTGTTTTGCCAGGTCTCTATAAGCCGGGCCCTTTACCTCTGTCGTCTTTTAAGCTCCAGGATCATCTCGCTGATGCGGGTACGGCGTATACTCCGCACATCGGCGCCTAGGCCCGCCAGTTTAGCGTCCCCACGCATCGCTTTCCAGACCTCGAAGTACTTCGACGCCTCAGTCTTGATGATGAGGGTTTCTCCGCGGTTACGCTTGTGGGCCAC
Organism: Aedes japonicus; assembly: GCA_034211315.2. Lineage (NCBI taxonomy): Eukaryota > Metazoa > Arthropoda > Insecta > Diptera > Culicidae > Aedes > Aedes japonicus. The sequence goes on along the minus strand of JASCZW010017593.1, from coordinate 8,611 downwards.
CTGTCGCTTGTTTTTTCTGCTTTAGATCTATTCGTATGCTATCGGACCTTAGTCCAGTGGCTCTCCCTGCCACGCTTAGGGTCGTCGCTCGTCACTCCCTTCGGCGGTTGAGACAGCTATTGAGTTGGACGTCGCGCTTTTAGCGCTGGGCTTGGCGCCGGGGCCTCTCCCTTTGCAGTCAGCTAGAGCTGGTCGCGAGGATGAACCCTCTGACCCAACCGCCACGTTCACCTAAGTTTTCGGTCCGACAGGAGCGTTAGCCACTATCCACTTCTTAGAAGAGGCGGGTGCCACTTCACCCGAGGACTGCCTAGCCCGCTTGGAGGTCTCTACCCCCATGGTAGATGGGGTGGGGTCTCCCATGGAGCCGGATCCCATCTTCTTACACGGTGGGGACCTCGCTAGGCCGCCTTTAGAGAACGCATTCGCTTTCTCCTGGGGTTGATTCGTTCCTGAGGTATTACCCGCGAGTGGTTGGTGCAGCCGAAATGTATTGTGATGGAAGACGAGACGTGCATTAAAGCGGACGGCATTCATCAGCAAGTCCCGCCTGGATGTTCCGGAGAAGTTCCGGAAGAAGAATGTCGACAAAGCCGTGGTTTACGGAGTGTAGTGGGGATGCAACAAGTAAAAAATTAAACTATTTTATGACTATTGGTATTAATTGATCCAAATTGGCTCTCGGCCGTTAATATAAATCATCACGTGATTTCAGTTTACCGTTCACCAAAACAAACTCTGGTGCCATACAATCCTGTTATTGAACATCCCAGTGATTTCTCGTGAAAGTGCAGATGTGTTCTCAACTAATTTATTTCAAAGCCCGATACTGTGTCAAAATCTCAATACAATGACTTATAGGCGCTATAAGGCAATAATGTTGAAATATACGACTTGTGATTGGTTGACAATTTACAAATTCCTATATTGGAATTCCAACGAATGCTCTGAATTAGTAGTTCTGGATGTGCATTTAAAATACCGAGGTTGAGAGCCTCAAAATGTTCGCTACCAAAGCGTTATAAACCTGAAAGAAAGACAAAATCCAGCTTATTTTTTTTCTTGACAGAGTGTCATCGAAAACCAACTCAGTAATCTATGTGAGTACACTTTAATCGACCGTACTTCCGGTTAGTGAAACGCAACGCGACCGCATAATATTCAACGTTCAAATTAGGTTGACGGTGGCAGATTTATACTCACATTCGGGTTCTCTCCTCGCGAACAAGCGGTTGCGCAACTCCTCCAGAAGGAACATGACATGCCATGCAGGCCCGGAGCGATGCCGTGGTTGTTGGCTGTTGCTAATGATGATGGTTTCAGGTAATTCATGCACACAACGGAGCGGAAAAAAACCACGACAAACTGAGAAATTGTTGATGTGGGTTGCGAGGGCGGCGCAGAGTCGGCGATGCCTGCTACGATGATGTCCACTCGGAGCGAGAAATGCGCGATTCCCCCTTCTATTCCCGTGTCCAGCTTTTATGACAGCAGCAGCAGCAACGGGGGAACCACCTCCGTCCGCCCGCTTGACGATGGCTTGTTTTGTTTACGCAGAAATTCAAATTTAGGTCACCGTCAGATATTTATTATTCATTTTATATGTTTATGTGTGTTTTTTCCCCTTACCTCTGCGACCGCCCATTCGGCCGTCCATCGCTGCATCGAAGAGGTTGAAGAACGCGCAAACCTGCGGGAGTAAACAACACATTAATATGAATTTCTTGCCATTCGTAGGTGGAGCACGGAGGCAGTCCAGAAAGAAAGGAAGAGGCATTCTCATTTGCTCCGTTTGTCCGGTGAAAGAGACATAAAGTTGGCTGCTTAAATATTCATTGCGCTCGGCGGCGGTCATGACGAATAAAATTCTCGAAGCCGGGCATGATTTTGCGCTTTACTTTTTTCCAGATTTTGCCGTGTCATCTCGGCGGCGCGCAGATTGGAACTTGTCCTTTCAAGATCGCGCTTTTCAGATGGCCGGGACTGGTCACGAAATCAAGATGACTTACTTTTTCAATCGCATGACGGCCACTCGCAAGCCGATCGGTTTCGCCTTGAGGAAGGGTGCTAATGGGTTTCGCCTCCCCGCGATCCGCCCGAAGATTTGCATCTTGCTCGATTAAAAACGAATTTCATTCAAAGCTTGTTGTTTTTTTTTATTAAAGCGGATTCTTAAGCGTTCGGGACTTTCCAGAAAATTTAGGCATATTTCAGACGATAACGAGGCACTCGTAAGAAAGTAATCCTATTTCCGGACCGAAAAGATTCAAGGAATTTCAGTGATTCTTGTCGACAATAAGAATTGTTCTGGTAACGATGTTGAGCCTCTCTACTGCTATTATGTTAGAAAACTAGATTTAGCTGGAAATTATAATTTCAGTTCCATTTTTTACTGCTTCCATAGAAGAATCTGAACCTTTTTCAACCTCATCTTGGTTGCTAGGCTTCAGTGTTTCCCGTTGTTCTGAACCCGCCTACTTGGAACACTGCTTCTTAGTACGTGAAAGAAGATCAAAGTTCCGAACTGTTTCCAGCAGCCATTTCAAACGTATTCAAATCAACAAATAACGGCCAACCGGGGTAGCTTCGCTAAATTTAATTGCATTCGACAATTAATCATCCGCGCCGGTCCAGAACACGCTTGGCGCGCAAAATTTTCAAAGACTCTTCCATACGATTATTAACCCACACTTATTAACCCCAGCGCCATAGGTTGCACCTAACGGGCCCGGATTCAATCCATCAAAAAGATGCCAGTACCAGTTCCCGCCGTGGCACATAAACTGAGCCCAATTGAATGTGGAACCAACCGGTCCCCGGTGGAAACTTCTCCCAGTTCCGAACAAAGCAAAACAAATCCCAACAAATGTAAATCTATGCGCGTGAAAAGCCTTTAAAAATTGCGCAACAGGTTATCTCCCCCCGCCTACTGTCTTAATGAAGTTTTGACTCCCTGTCGTTTCGAATAGTTATTAGAGACTGCTAGGGTGGGTAATACACAATAGTCAAACAATTTGATCATTATTCATTTTTATTCCAGTGTTGTTCCTTCATTGTCGAGTGGCATATCCCGTCGGGATGAGCGCTGGAGTCAAAAGCTGGAGGAACAGGAATCGACCGACGCAGAATCGGGAGTTGGAAGCTCTATTGACTGCTGTGCCGCAATGCAGCAAACCGGGAGCCATTTGTTGTGTGTGAATTAAATAAGATAAATAATGGGGATTTTCATAGCGTTCATAATCATAAAGGTAATTCTAAGACCGAATGGTCAAATAAAAGTAATATTTTATTCTTGGCTCATTTAACCCGTCCCACTATGGCCGGGAATCTGGCTAGCATTAGGCGATATTGAAATTAATATTAGATTTTCATGCACTCAAAAATGATACCAACCAATAAAGATTAAATCACACTAAATTCATGGATATACACTTAATGTTTATGCAAAGGAGTTTTCATTAGACATTTTAATGGGGCTGAAATTATTATTAATATGTTGGCTTGGTTGCATTAGTATCTACTTTTGCATTATTATTTTCACCCATTTTGCTCTGTCAAAATTTACAAAAACTATGCCAGTGTTCTTCCTAATATTTGAAGGAATACTGGACAGGTGATTGTTTACATGATTTCACTTTTGCTTTTCATGTTCACAATTTGCAAGAAATCCTTGGAAGATTGATATGTATACCTTTCAACTCTTAACTGTTGGTATGTTTGCTTTGAGGATTTCTGAATGTTCAGAATTAATGTATTTGGCAAACACTATGCTTATACCATCAACCGTGAATGACTCTATATTCAAAGCGGTGTTACAATTCGCAAAACCACGCTATTTGTAGTGAATTGTTTAGTGCCTAAACTAACCTAGGGCTTAACTAAGTGATATAGGTTTAGAAGCAGAAACTAGTATATTAAACAAAATTTAAAATGACACCGCATTCGCTCGGTGGCTTACTATTGTTAGATGGTGGAGGAAATTATTCAGAAATAAAGGCCTTGATCATCGATTTGCTAAAAAACGAATAGAGTGAGTGCTACCAACGCTAACGTGGACACTTGGTGTATCAAAACCAGAGATTGGAATTTTCGCCTATTTGAGAAGAGAAACTTCATTTTTTACCCGCTTGGAGAAACAGATGAGAATGTGAGAAGCGATAAAATATCATACACTCACAGCAGTTTTCGCAAGATAAGCAACGGCGATTCATAATTTTCGGAGAGCACGAGTAGCTGATAAATCGTTTCTTTTTCAGTGAATGGCGGTACCAGTGTGCACCGGTTTGGCCTTATTTTCGATTTTTACTCGTCTACGATCAAAGTAGCATGTTTTCAGTGAAAAATGTGACATGAGAAAGTATTTTCGTTGAATTTTGGAGAGAGATATTTTCGCATATGCAAGAGAGAGGAATTATCGGCGAAAAAGGAGAGATGAAAATGTGAACGATTCGCTACTCATCGATACCCTGCTTGAGAGAGAGCATGGTTTTCACCCAGCTGAGTGAGAATTTCGATCTCTGATCAAAACAAAAGATACTATTCGGGAACAAAATGAATGCAGAAGATAAAAGTGATTTGAAAAATTATGAGGACGGGCTCTTAAGCCTATCCGCGGGAAACGTTGACTCCTGCTGGCTTCAATTCTTGACTTTGACGATGAAGATGGTATTATCGTAACGCTTAAGCCAGTGATACTTGGAAAACCTTACCCCAAATCGCCCAAATCGGTACGTTTGAAAAGGGGGTTGTGTGGGTCAGCGAAAAGAAGGTTCACACAATTGATGAATGACGGTTTGAGTTTCGAGGGAGCTTGTGAAAAAACGATGCAATTCGCTGCTTTCGGAATTAGCTTATTGATTGCTCTCAAGTTAGTGTTCTAAATGCACTTCCGCAGTTATTAATTGAGAGCTTTCGATGCCAGGTACCATTTTTGCATTAGTATGATTGTGTGGCATACTCTATGCCCAGGGAGTCGAGAAATTTTCCTTAACGAAAAATTCCTAAACCAGACCGGGCATCGAACCCAGCCACCTCCAGCATGGTGGTGCTTTGTAGCCGCACCTTTACCGACTGAGCCAAGGGAAGACCTGTTCAGGGAAGTAGTAGTAGTAAATCTGGCCGTAGGGAAAACCTGGTAAACCTTCATCATTGAAAGATGAAATTAACGTGGGTCTTATATAAGAGCCCTGGATAAACAATGGAAAGATTTAGGGTATTCCTGCTGAAATGGGTAAATTGCTATATTGATGACAGCAATTCTAGCCCCAGGGTAGCAATTCTAGAGAGCTGTAAAACAAAGTTTGTTCCACTTACAGAATATATATCTAGAGACATCGGGGAAGGGCTGAGGTTTGTGTAGCCTCGGTTTATTTCCCAGGGGATGTTGAAGTAAATGGATAAACAAATTGATAAACATTTTATAATTGGTTGCGATGCAAATGCCCATACCATATGGGGTACACGGGAAAAAATCCGTTGCTCGAAACTAGCAAAATGGTTCATGATATCATGAAAAACGTATTTTTTCATGTTATGAATATACACCATGAATAAAAGTCATGAAATCATGAATCAGCTTACTATGATCCAACGTAACGCCACTGTGGCGTTATGTTTTTGATTTTTGATGATGAAAGTGGCAACTTAATTCATGAAATCATGAAGCATCTGATTAGTAACCATAAATTAAATTCATGAAAACATGCACTACTATTCATGATTATTGGCACCTGTCATTTATGATTCCAATTTCAGTGACGAAAACGGACAGTTTGGTTCATGATATCATGAAGCATTTCGTAAGGAACTACGAAAAAATACATGAAAACATGAACATTATTAATGATTCCATATAGGTACCATGAAGCGAGTTCATGGTAACATGAAACATACTTATGAATATGAGAAAAAACGGAGTTTGATAAGTAAAGTCATTTTTTGATTTCGTTTCAATTTAAGTACATTACGGAAATGGCATGAATACAAAGGAAATGAGGATTAACAATTGATAGCCTTCAGCAAATCACGTGTGCTCTTTGGCAGCTCCACGATCGACGCTGGTATTTTGAACATATAGGTTGGTAGAAACAGCCATAGTGGCCTGAAATCCGGCGTGTACTTGCAGTATGTTTTCTGCTTTGTACTCGGAGCCGCCGAAAACCACGATAACGGATTTATCGGGTCGCGATGCTCCTACCGTGATTATTTGCGGCTGCATTTGGACATTTTCAAATTCTGTCCGAAGAAACTCCAATCGCTGGTTGATCTTGACTTCGACGTCACCCGCAGTCTACATGAAAAAAAAAAAAGTAACCATACAAATATGAACTCAACAACAAAATAGCACCAGATTGAATCCTAGAGGGTTGGAGCTGTTTAGTGGAATACCTGTAACTAGAAATTAGAAGAAAAATTAGTATTTTCCATTTAATTCCAACTACATTTGCTTATCTTGACAGATACGCGTATTTCGTCTACAATGTGCAGACTTCTTCAGTGTCTCGTACTAATAACTCGACTTGAGTCACTTTGTGTAGTATGATACTATACATAACATTGCTTTACATTTACATGTGTTAATTGCTGCTGTCTTGACATGACCGCGAATTGAGCGTGACAGTGATTGACGTATAGGTCGGAAGTAAGTTTGGAATTCGAAAGTCAGACTTCCGAACTTTAATTTAGTGAATAGTCTTCAAAGCTGTCGATTTACAAAGATTTTCTAACTTACGTCCACGTGCTGAAGCTGTCTTGAGTCGTTTTAACAGAGGGCTTCCAATTCCCCTTCACCCGATAATTGGTTTGAATATTTACCGTCAGCAGCAAGCAGAGCCGATAATCCTTTTGATTGCCATCCGTTGCATTTTTGTACGCATCGTAGAGTGGTTGATGTGCTTTCTCTTTCAAAACTACAGCAGAAAGCAATGTTTCCAGCTTGTCGTGGAGAAGCGGGAATCGACTGTAGAAAGAAGAGGTTGCTCCTGGATATATTCTGTCAAAATCAAGTGCAATCTGTGTATATAGACAACTTGTAAATACATTGATAATCCAGTACGCGAAGGACCGTTTACCAGAAAATCCGACTTTGGATCTCTGAAGATCGGATACAACTGGAATAATTCGGACAGACATGGACAAGCCAGCTTCTTGCTGTGAATTGATCTGCGTCTAAAAAGTAAAAGTATAACATTAGATTGATTAGAAATTTCTAGTAATATTGTGCTGATACGGTCTACCTTCGACAGCCGGCGATGCTTTTACGGTGTCGGTCTTTTTTTCTTTCGGCTTTTTCAAGCCTAGCGCTTGGAAAGCTGAACCCTTCCGTTTGACCAATTTTCCGGATGGCGGAAATCTTGTACCCTCAGCGTTCGTGTGGCCAGTCTTGTAATAAACCGTTATCCGTATTTTGAAAAAAATCGTGACAGTCATATATCAGCACATCAAATAACTGTTTACCATTGCAAAACTTCGCTTAGGGAAACATTTTTCCGATATTTCAAGTAGGAAGAATTGAAATATCTAATTGATTCTGCTTTTGCCTTTAACTTATGTACAACACGAAATAAATTAATTATATAAATAAATCAAATCAAAATTCTTACCAAGTTCACAAGTAGTTTGCGGAATAGAATCCTGGCGCGAGCTACACGACAAAACAGCTTAATATCGGTGTCGCGTAGATCGCTGAACTCCTTTGCCGATTCAATACCATGGTCGCCTACGATCATGGTAGCGTAGTTCTCCAACCCAGCTCTTGAAAGCATGACCTCCAGCTCCAGTTCCGTAGCCTCATGGTCCAGAACTGGGTTGTAAGACCTCTGTTCAGCTGTTATTCGCACCGCGACCAATGGCAGCACCGAACCATGTAATGAACTCTACATTTTCTTTCTCCATTTTCCTAGAATAAAAACTTTAAAATTCTAACCTCAATTTTTGTTTTGGTTCCGGATTAAGACCGAAAAACCAAACTATTTAAAAACAAAAAAAAATCAAACCTAAAAACTATTTGACACAAATAGCTTATAGCTTGATGTGATTTTTGAATAAAAACGTTTTAATGTCGCCCTAATCGAATAAAAACAAGACGAAAAAAAAACTTACCGCTAGGTTTTGTTGCTGCTTCTTTTACTGCTGCTGCGGCTGCTGCTGTGTACCGTTGCTGCTGCGACTACACGGTAAGCTGTGCTCTTGATGTTTTCACACTATAATTAAGCACAAGTTAGTTTTTTTCGAGCATTTGTAAGGATTTTAAAACCTAACCTGAAAATTACCGCTGACCGGTACGCACGCTTAGGTTGAATTGATGAAATTTTTTGACAGGTTGACAGCTTTGCGTTACGCTTATAGAGCGACCATGAATCAAATTCATGGATACGTTTGTTTTGGTTCATGATTTTCGGAATTTCAGTTATAAAGCATGAATGAGGGTCATGATTACATGACTCAGCGGTATGATATTTTATTCCGAGTTGGATTCATCAAAACGGGAATTGATTTATAATAACGCTTGTGGAGATCATGACTCATTTTCAACCGAGCAGTTGTTATTATTCATGATAATTGTGGTTTTCGTCATGATATCATGAACCATAGTCATAATGTCATGAAGTGA
>JASCZW010017592.1:0-16795 GCA_034211315.2 Aedes japonicus | reverse complement strand
TTAGATTCTAAGAACAAAAAGCCATCGTAGGAATTCATAGAGGGAACATTTTATTAAAACTAGTCGGGCCTGCCGCCGTGTCTGTTTTTTTGCACTTGTGTTTCCAAAGAGACGACAAAGGAGAGTGCAACCGTTAATGCCCAAAGAGACGAGAGCAAATTCGACATGAGATGTGCGGTTTTGAGCGCACGGCAAAACAAGGGTGCACGGGAGTTCATACTGCACTTCACACGTCTCTTTCAAATTTAATGTGCTGTCTCGTAACAACGCGTGTTGCACTCAAAAAAAAAATTGAGTCACACTTTATCCCTGGTGGACATGTTCTTGACCACGCGAACCTCAGGCCATTTCGAAAACGCATCAATCAAAATCAAGTACTAGAACCCCATGAATGGACCCGCATAGTCCGCATGAACTCGTTGAAACGATTCTGAAGGCTTGTCCAGAAGTGGAAATGAACCTTCGAAGGATTAGCTCTGTTGGACTGACAAGAAGCGCAATCCTTGACAAGGTTTTCGATATCCTTATCGATGCCTTCCCACCAATAGTAGCCTCGAGCGACCGATTTGATTCTAGAAATCCTAAACTGCGTTGAATGAAGTACATTCAGGACTTACATTCGCAGCGAAGGGGGTGTATACACACAAATGTTTTTTTTTTTTTGCACGGGGGATACGTTCCACTTTTAGTATGCAACAGTGTAAAAAAAGACTAAATAGAGTTGATAAATTCACATGCTTAAACATTTTATATTTCTCCGGTTTTGTTTGTATGCATTACGTTTCCATGCAATGGTCAAAATACAGTTATTAAAATTTTGAGTTTTTACACCAAAAATTGTGAATTTTTTAAAAAACTGCCATATTATTACTTTTTGCCCAAAACGTAAAACGTGATTCGAATAAGGTCGATAAGTTGTTCCGTTCTGGAGTTTTCGCCGAAAACAAACCGTGTATAAAAAACCGTGCAAAGAAAAATCCTTAGTGTATACACTACTACCACGCATCATTCGTCTTTCTCTCCTTCTGCTTGGCCTGGCACACCTTCTCTAGGTGCCTCCTCTTCTTGCAGTGGTTGCAGACAGAAGCTTTGGGCTTGCATTTGGTCGCAAGGTGATCAGGATCCCCGCAGCGATAGCAGGGTTTCTTCTGTCCCTCTTGCTTGCTTGCTTGATGTCTGCAACTCTTGCCCGAACTAGCTTGACTCGGACTGGAAAAATTTTCCTCTTCGTCTTTTTAGATCCGTGCTCGATGTGCGGCACTTCCGTCCTTGGGCGGGAACCATGCATCTCGTCAGCTCCACGGTGCGACATTTCCTTCCCGAATCCAATCTCCTTCGCCTTCACTAAGATCAATTCGCGAGCTTCCAGTAGTCGCGATTGAATGACACGGTTCCGAGTTCCAAATACGAACTGGTTTCGAATGGTCTTGTCCAGGTGATCCCCGAAGTCGCACGTTTGGGCCAATTTCTCCAGGTCCATCAGGTAGTCGCTGAGGGATTCGTGCTCTAGCTGCTTGTGACCCGCGAATTTGAAATTTTCTAGTATTTCCAAAGGAGCCGGACTATAATGGTCCTTCAGAAGAGTCACAATTGCATCGAATGTTTTCGCCTGTAGTTCCTCGTTTTTCAACTTGTTGCAGAGAACGTCGTAGGTAATCACGCATGTCGGGTTCCGGAACCATGTAAATCCGGAAAGACACATGCTGCCGCTCCAACCATCGGTCAAACTTGGACGTCGCAGAATTTAACGGCTCGAACGAGAACGATACCGCAGGAACGGCAGCAACCTCAGCAGCAGCACCAACAGCTCCACCTTCGCCATTAAGCATCTCGAAAAAGGAGGAAACACTTTTTCGAAGAAAACTTTCGGTTTTTCGCGCAGTTTCGGCACTTCTCGTCGCCAAACTATTGAGATTACGGCAGGTCCACGACCGGAAATTGAAACCAGCACTACTGAATGAATTAATGACTAGAAATAAATCTAAATAACTTTATTCCCCTACCATTCCAAGTACAAGTTTAAATTTATTGTTTTAAATTTAAATAAGTAAGCATATTTTGTTCGTACAATAATAGTGATACGGACGATACGATTATTACGACGTAGTATCTCGTGCCGTGCAGAAGCCGATGTTGTTGTTGTAGAAGTAGTGGCACAAGTGTCGATGGCAACTATCGTTGGCAGTGCTGCCAGAATGGCTGCTTTGATATAACAACATTCGCATACTCGCATATTGCCTGCCACACCGACACCTTCTTGTCAAATTTCTCGGTGAAAATGCCTTCTCCGTTTCCGGGATATCTCTGTCCTTGCGTACAGTGAAGTATTGGCAACAATCAATATGTAACTCGCGATTTGAAATTGCAGTCTGCACCTTGCAGTACTTCTTGTGCTTTTCTGTACCTTTCGGTACTCGTATCTATGTTGTTGTTTTATTCGGTATGTTATTTTGACACAATGTTTGAGGGTGTTTTGGTGTGAGGTACGTTATTAGGGGCGAATCATTAAGCTTGGGACCGAGCTTAGGACCGGTGTGCTAGTACTTCCTGAACCAAAAAATATATTCAATTTCCTCAGGACTATCCACCCGCTGGTATTGGGCTCGGTTGGGATCGGTTTCACAGATGCGGCCTGGTTTGAGTTCTTTTTGGATTTCTTCTGCTTCTGCTATGACTTGAGTCCAAGTCGCTCTTTTGCACGCATCCCGTTAGACGTCGAGGTCCCTTTCTTTTCCGCCACATCTCGAACGGAAGCCGATGGTTTCTGCCCATAGGTATCCCTTATCTTTTTTTCAGTAGCAGGACTCTCTCAGTGCATCTTCCAAAGCACATTGTTCTCCATATTTTCTAACTCCAGTTCGTACCGCTCCGACGCTCCCACCCTGTAACTTGACCAATTATCTCAAAAAGATTCCACTCACTTTAGTATACCGATACTTTTTCTTTGCTCCTTAGTAAGACCACGCATAATAGTTGAATTAACCCATAATTGAATAAATTTTGTAAGGGAAAAATACTCAAATATGGGTAATTAATAATCTACCCATAAATGGGTATGTGCACTTTTCGCGATTATGGGTCTTCATCCATATTTGGGTAAACTTAACTTAGCGTGTAGGTTAGTCAAAAAGTTTTGAAAGTGTTACATCGATTGATCGGTAGAAAATCCAAAATTTCTACGCCATTTTAATATTTTATCTTCATAAGAACGTACTCAAAATTTCATTTTTATGTGTCAATTTATTCTTTGTCTACAAGCCATTTTAAGTTGCGTGTCAGTGTATTTTTTAACAAGGAAAAATCTTAATTTTGTGCGGTGATTAAATTCTTTGTTTTGGAAGGTTTATTGGCTACTGAGATCCATGCATCTTCATTTTCAACCGTTCACCGATGGGTTTTGGAGTTTAAGCGTGGCCGTACAAGCGTTGAAGACGATCCCCGCTCAGGACGTCCAAAAAGTGCATCAACGTCAGAAATCATAGCGAAAATACAGGATATGGCTTTGGAAGATCATCGATCGACTGTGGATGTGATAGCTGACACTAAAGGTACCGTCAAACCAACATGAATGAGAATAGAAAATGTCTTAATATTTCTGTTCAAATCATATTACTGATATATATCTTCGTGTTCGTTAAGAACGTTTATTGAAGCCACGAGCACGCTTGGGAACTCGATAAGAAGGTTCATGTCTGAACAGAGCCGTCGCACACTGGGACTAATCTGAAAAAAAGAAGGTCTAAAGTGTTTTCACGCTTTTCCTGATATTTTGGCGCTTCGTGTCTACGGAAGAAGTTGCTAGAAATATTATTTTCATGGCAAACTAACTTTGTGTGGGTGCAAGATAGAAGGTTAGTGTCTTCAGTTAAGTTTTAGCACTACTCCGTGTCGAATATATTCTCATACACTTTTTCCTAGCATTGGTGTCGTGCAAGTACTCAACATGCTTCACGTATGTGTTGGTGTAGTGTTGCACTATGTTTATACAAACGCTTTTAGGTTATGTCCGATTGTTTTCATTCGGTGTTTATCTTTACCAGCGATGAAGGAGTTTCGTGCTGTAGTGATAAAAAGTTTCTGAAAGCTGAGCGTCCGGGCGCCATTTTCAGAAACTTGAAAAACCTCGGAGGAAAGCGGGATTTTTATACCGAACCATCCGAAGGTACCGTGACACCTACTCGTTGGATGACCAGAAGAGATCCGGTCGTACTCGTACGGTGCGGACAGCACGACTTGTTAAAGTGGTCAGGGAATGGATTAGACGAAAACCCCAGCGCTCTGGGCGTAAATGGCCGCAGATCTGAACGTTTCGAGATCGTCAATGCACAATATACTGCAAAATGACTTCGGATTCTAAGCTTTCAAGAAACGTAAGGTTCACGGAGTTTCGGAACCTTACAACGGTGGGGAAGAATTTATCTTTTCCGACGAAAAGTTATCCGTCTTGAAACAATCCCACAATGTCCAGAACGACAGATTGTGGGCTTTCTCTTCGAGAAATGTTCCAGAGAATGATAGGAATATTCCACGGTTCCAAAGTGCTGCGTCAGTGATGGTTTGGAGAGGAATTGGCAAGCGAGGCAAACTACCACTGGTTTTCATCAAAAAAGGCGTTAAAGTGAATGCCGTATATTATAAAACGGAAGTTTTGGAGAAAGTTGTCAAGCCATATATACAAGAGGCGTTTGGAGATGATCACTATGTGTTTCAGAAAGGCTGAGCGCCATCGCATACTGCAAATCTCGTTTAGGGCTGGTGCCGAGAAAATTTGACCGACTTTGAATGGACGCTCAGTTTACCAGATCTGAATCCCTTGGATTATTTCGTATGGTCATACATGCTGGCGAAGGTTAATGACCACAGGGTGTCTAATATGAACCAATTCAAACCCGCAATCAAACGAATTTGGGACGAAATGCAGATGGAAGTCGTGCGTGCCGCCTGGGACGGTTTCGAAAAACGTCTGGAGCTGGTCAAGAAGGTTAAAGGCGGTGTTATTCCAAAACAAATGCAATTGATCAGTATTATATTGCAATGTAATGGGTAAAGTTATCAATAAAACCTGGATTATCGATTTGATATAAATAGAGTTTTATTTTGCATGAGAATACATTGGACACGGTGTATATATTTACCGAGACTTTGGTGAAGATATTTCGTACCTATATCGAAATCATTCTGATATATAATTGATTTAGTATATAGACTAATTTAAAACTTGTTTTTTACTTTGTTGTGGCTAAAACCTTACCAGATCGATTCAAAATGTTCAACAAAGTTATCAATATTATCAAAACGTACAACTTTGCTGAAGACCTCAACTGTCGAAATGGCTTTATTTGAGTTTTGAAGCGGTTTTAAGTAAAAAACCCGCATTAATCCACCGATGAGATTGAACCCTTATTACACTTCACCAGAATTACTAGTGATCCTCAGAGTACAGAGATATGCGGAAATTCAATCCGACGGTTTGGCAACGGTGTTCGTTTTGTTTACAAAAGCTGCTAACACTTCCGCAGAGTAAAATGTTACAGCCTTGTGCATGACTTCGTCGTTGTTAGCGTTTTTTGTAAATATTTATAACGTACAAGTAATTTGATTATTATAAGGAGTGTATCGAAAAGTAGTTATAAACATTCGATGCGTTATTACGCATAAACTACTGTATATATTTTTAGCGTGTAAGCGCCATTTGCTTTGTTTACATGTCAAAAATGATTATTCGGTTCATTCAATTCCGTTGATAAAGTTGTATTCAAAATGTCGCGAATTGAATTTGATACTAAAAAGAAAATTCTGCACACTTGGTGCACCGAAAAGGGTGTTACTTACAACCAGATTGCGAAAAGAGTAAATGTTCACCCGGCAAGTGTAAAACGCATCATCGAAAAGTTTGGTAAGGAGTGCTCCCTCAAGGATTTACCAAGAAGTGGCCGGAAACCCGGCTCCAGCAACCCCGATTTGGACCAAAAAGTTGTGGATTATATTCAACGGAACAAATCTGCTTCTACTCGCGATCTAGCCAAGAAGTTCAGGACCAGCATCGGAATGATTCAACGAATCAAGCGCAGGAATGACTTGAAGACGTACAAAAAGCAGAAAGTGCCCAAACAAACTCCGGAACAAAAGTCTCGTGCCAAAACCAGGGCTCGAAAGCTGTACAGCTGCATTTTGGACAATGTCGACCAGTGCATTTTGATGGATGACGAAACATACGTTAAAGAAGATTCAAGAACGCTACCGGGGCCGCAGTTTTATACTAAATCTGTTGGGGAACGTGTGCCAACCGCAGATACGACTGTTGCGATGGAGAAATTCGGTCAGAAGATGCTCATTTGGCAAGCTATTTGCACATGTGGCTTGCGTTCTTCAATTTTCTATACAAAAGGAACTATAAATGCTGAGATTTATCAAAAGGAATGTTTGAAGAACAGGTTGCTACCATTGTATAGAAAGCACCAGTCCCCTCCTCTCTTCTGGCCAGATTTGGCATCGGCACATTACGCCAAATCCACTCTACAGTGGCTGACGGAGAATAACATCAAGTTCGTAGAAAAAGACATCAACCCACCAAACTGTCCCCAGTTGCGACCGATCGAACGCTATTGGGCAATAGTCAAGCGTATATTTAAGAAGGATGGTACAGTGTCCCAAAACATGACCGATTTTAAGAAAAATTGGGCAGCGGCATCCAGGAAGTGCACAAAGGTCACTGTGCAGAATTTGATGGCAGGTGTCAAATCAAAGGTACGGGCATTCTACAGAAATGAACATGATGACTAGTTTTTCCGTTTGGATCTTTTGTAAACATGTTAAGCTATAATAAACTGAAATAGTATGTTAATTTTAACCATGTTTTCATGCCTATTTTATTATTTGGAAGTTTATAACTACTTTTCGATACACTCCTTATATCTAAAAAAATATGAAGTGTATTGCAAAGTTTTGCACAAACCGCAGGGGTGTTAAATCATCGAATTGCGTCAACATAAGCTACGTCTTGAATATTGTTGGTGTACACGAACGTATCACCGTATATGACACAAAATCGATTCAAGACTGGAAGCGGCTTGGCCGGAAACTGTCGTATGGACGACTAGTAACTTTTCGAAAACTCTGATGATTACTATTGCAGACTTGAATGAGTATGAAGGTGATTCCTAATATTGACTTCAGACGATTTCATTATTGAACTGCTATGAGGGAATCTGCGATCCAAATAAACAGACAGAATTAGAAACTGGAGCAGAATTCTCTTCAAAATACTGACAACACGGCACCAGTGAAATGAATTGAAAAAATGGCCTTCTGTACAAATTTCGACAAATTTTCATTTCAGCAACACAAGCAACATTATCGAACACAGATAATAATAAAATATTATGTTATTATTACCAGTGTTGTTGAATCATGAGCGTTTTCACGATTTGCAGCCGAGAGTTCTCTGCTCGCGAGAGGAGAGAACACAAATAATACTGCTGTTCATCATCCCCCTATCGTTTCCGCAGGAGAGTGAATGTGTGTATTTTTGCCATTGCGCTTTCATCTCTTCATGCTATGAAACGAACTATTATTGAGTGGCGAGGAACCAACTCGCATGGTGAGTGAGTACCGCATGAACAGCTGACGGGTTTGCTCATTGAGTTAACCATGCTGGTTGAACAAGATGTTACGGATAATTCGCTTGCGTCTAGTAGGTGGGATATCTGCGGCGTGCCACCAATAGAGGGTTTGGGATTTGTTTTATCACCTCCTATTTGCTTCCTGCTTAATTACTAAAGCTTGTTGGTGGGATAGTGATACTGGGTTTGCATTATTTATATCTTGGCGTTAGCTTGTGTCGCTTTTATGATGCATCTCTGGTGTAATTTATAAAGACTTTATAGAAAGAATTTATAAAATTAGTGTGCATCCGGCTATCGAGGTTTGCGAGAACGGTTTAATTTTCGTACTGGCTGATAAAGCACGTGCGTGGACAAGACATTTGTGTGCATCTGGCATCGAATATATATTTAAATGTCAGCAAACAGAGCGCAGTGTAAGCCAATATATGAATCACATCTCAGCATTGTTATAAAAAATATGCAGTTCCTTAACTATCGATATCCATGAGTTCAAGATGTGCTGTGTTTTCTAGTGAGTTTTGGGCTGTACATTTAGTGACTTTTTTAAACTTGTCAAAATTGTAAAAGATAATCTGTCTCTACTTCTATTTCACCTACATTTGACTTATCTTTTGCATCATATTCAAGAAGCGAAGTAGACGATTAGGAGATGCTAGACCACCTTCCGTACAAAGTATATTCGATCGAAACGTCATTTTTTTTTAATCCTATTGAACATATTGTTTAGGTGTGATTCGTGGCTTTCAGATTTGAAAGTGCATATTAGACAGTCACTACGAGAGAGCTAACGATTTTTTTTGACGTAGACTTACGGCAAGGTTATGGTGTCATTTGAAAATCCTAAAATAACGTCCGATAGGAAATACAAATTAAACGCTTATAACTTAATTATTCTTCGATAGATTTTCAATATGTTTAAATCAATCGGCTGCAAAATTCCCCGCGTATTGAGTCAACTATAAAAAAAATATCTTTCTACAATTGTAAACTATTGAAAGTAACGCAAATAAAAGGTGATGTTTTAAAATATAGTTTTGAAGGCTAAATTTACTACATGCATAGTATTTCAGTGATTTCCATTTCAATGTAGCAATAAACTATGTTGCAGTGAACGATAAAAAAGGGATACACCTTCGCAAACTAAATCATTCGTTCGGTATTATTCAAGCTGTGCGGAGTGGCGGGGATCAAATATTGGATTGACAGCTTGCGGTGGCTAATACCCTGGAGGGTTCACTGGCGTGCAACCATTGATCAGGTAGCTGATAACTGTATTTTTCTAGGCAACCGTTGCTAGGCAGCCACTAGTTTTGTGATGAGCAATCGGTTGACCAAACCTGTGACCATGAGGAGCAAAATAAGGTGCTTGTGTTGATCCTGATCTTAGCCAATTTTTGATACGATGCAACAGATGCAATAATTTGCTTCTGCAAAAGACCAAGAAGGTTTAAATTCAAATGTGCACCATATAAAATCCGCCCTTTTCAGGACGGCCTAACAATTCGAGTAGGAAAGAGTTTATCATCCAAGAAGTTCCCAAGTATTGTAAAATAATTTTAAATATTTTTTTTCGTAGTTATTATGCATTGTCATAGGTTCGTAGTGGATGCGCGAGTCTGTCTACAATTGCAGCAGGACTACAATCTGTAGACAAGTAAATACAATTAAAATTGTTATTAACATTTTATATTTTAACATCCCTCCACTATCTTTTCTATGCTATTTTATAGGTCAGTTTCAGCTTCACATATATCCTTCCATGTCAATTATAGTCTACCTAACTTTAAATATGTATTCGAAAAGATAGGAAGGTTTTTAACGTTTTTTTTAGGAAGGATCATATGCGACAAATTCAACTGAACAAAGCTTTTCCCAAATTTACCAAAAAAGGATAATTTACAATAGTTCATTTCATATTTTACAGATAAAGAATCATTTCCAGATTCTTCAAGAGTTATCGTAAAATTAATTATTATTTTCTGTAGTTTTATTCCGTTTCCGTTTTTGGCGTTATTCACACTCATATAAAATTAATTTAGCCTCACTGTTAGTTGTTTTCATTTTTTCAAGACTTTTAGGATTTTAATACATGTCTAATTTTCAATTTCAGTAACAAAGCAGTGGATGTCATATATACATTGTACCTACGCTTATTATGTTACTTGTCTATAAACGGGAATCTTTCAATGGGTGGATGACCAGCTATGTTACGGATATATATATATATATATATATATATATATATATATATATATATATATATATATATATATATATATAATATAATATATATATATATATATATATATATATATATATGTATATATATATATATATATATATATATATATATATATATATATATATATATATATATATATATATATATATAATATATATATATATATATATATATATATATATATATATATATATATATATGTATGTATATATATATATATATATATATATATATATGTACATATATATGAATGTATATAAGATTTGTTTAAGACAAATATAAGATGTAGATCTAAATGTATTTAGATTTTATATAATTCATACAAACTTGAATACGTTAATATATATTAAAATAAATGTGTTAAAATTTTTATATAGACATTGGCTCGATTAATTGACAAATATTTCGAATTTGCATCAGCCTAATATATATATATATATATATATATATATATATATATATATATATATATATATATATATATATATATATATATATATATATATATATATATATATATATATATATATATATATATATACATATATATATATATGTATATATAATAATATTTATATATATATATATATATATATATATATATATATATATATATATATATATATATATATATATATATATATATATATATATATATATATATATATATATATATATTCTACTGTAGTTTACTGGCTTGCTAGTATTACTACTTAACATTATAACGTCAGTTTATTATTTTATTTTATGATATTAAATTTATGCAATACA
The DNA here is from genome assembly GCA_034211315.2 of Aedes japonicus. Classification (NCBI taxonomy): domain Eukaryota; kingdom Metazoa; phylum Arthropoda; class Insecta; order Diptera; family Culicidae; genus Aedes; species Aedes japonicus. Next base: position 6,157 of record JASCZW010017592.1, on the reverse strand, counting down.
CAAACTCACATAATTAAAATCACTATAGTACCCTCTACAAAAAGTTATTGTGAAAAAGGAAAAGGAAGAGCACTTAGAAATTTTAGGTTTACTATTCTTTATATGCTCTATAATCTCAGATCATCCATGAACATCCCAAGTTTTGAAAAATAATTTTAAACCATATTTTTTACTCGTTTTTACATTGTCTAAACTTTCAGGTTCACAAATGGAATTGTTATTATTATTCTTATATTCTCTCACTATATTATTCATCATTCTAATATTCATTCACTTTATTTAATAAATTACTATATGACATTGACTATATATTGGGAAAGGAGGAAGCATCAGGGATCACTAAATCTGGAATTGAACAATGGGCGTCTAGGAGGGGTACAAACACTACCTTTATTCTTATCCTATCGATTCGATTGTGATGCTGTGAATTCTACTCCAACAGTTTCAGCGAGAGTGACGTGCCCTTCTTAAAAAGCCATCCCGTAAAAAGTTTGATAAGGATTGCGAATTGGGTTATTCAATTTGTTGGATCGTATAGTTTGAATGAGAATCTTATTTTTTCACGGGTTTCGCGTAAGCGTCTCTGCTTGCGGGTCCGCCCCACCGTATTTGGCCCTACATACAGTGTTGCTGGGAATACAAACCGTTAACTCAATTTGATCTTGCTGTTAAGTGGATCTGCATACATGACAAGGTCTTAGAAGGGATGGTGACTACTTTACATACATACATACATACAATTCGCGATGGAAAGAGTTTTATTTTTAGGAAATAAGTTTTGAGATACGATGGGAAAGTTTTTTTAAATTATTACCAAATTGTACACGATTTTCATTGCTGCATAAATAATTTATAAAACCATTTAATGAAAAAAAATCCACAAAATAAGAAATTTCAACTTGATTACAAGTTCGGAAAACGTAGAGAAGAGCAAAACTTCAGCATAGGAACTCATTTCCGGCACATCGATAGAAAACATGAAATTTATTGCCGTGGGGACGACCCCGGCGTAGTGGTTAGCATCCATACCTCTCACGCCAAAGTCACGAGTTCAAATCTCACCCCCGGACTAGTCACGAAAATACCCAAACGGTATTTGAGTGACTACGACGGGAGATGAACCAGCCCAGAGCTGAAAATCTCGATAATAAAGGAAAAAAAAGAAATTTATCAATGTTTATATATGAAATATCAAATCATACATTTGGCAAGTTAGTTAAGTTCAATAACTACAAAACAATGTCAGTATGAACGTATTCCCTGAATATTTACATTCTTTCTGACCGAATACAAAACAAATAAATTGAAGCTCATCTATGTGTTTTTGACTAACATTAGCCTTAGATTGTAGTTAGTTTAACCTGTATGTTTACTTTAAGTTTTTTTATCTGTGTTTGTGTGTGTTTTTTTTCTTTCTCAAAAATGTTCAAGTCAAAAGAAGCCAAAAGTTTTATGACAATTTAGAATTAAAAAAAATGTGTTATGTAAGCCCCACTTCAAACTCCTGCCTACCTTCCCATCCATTCAGTTGTTAATCCTATTAACCTCGAGACGGCCGCGAGTAATCGGTTCTATCCTCTTAACGTTAGTTTTAAGATAATTTATGTATACAAATATGAAAACTTGGCTCTGTAAAGTTTATTCGATTAAGCTTGTACAAATAAATGATTTATATATTAAAAAAAATGTTTGCGCTCCAAACAAATACACTTTTTATACCAACAGCTGACTTCTGCAATGGGGTCAATGGCGTTTCAATATTTCGTGTCGTAATTTAAAATGGAATGCCGTGATTGCGGTTAAGAAACTGTGTTAGATTTTCAACAACATCTCAGCAGCCAGCGATTTCTCGCGTACCACGAGCAAAGGAACAATCCTTTTTGACCGATTTTGTTCATCAACCTTCTGTAATAACGCAGCTATTAACATATTTTGTATTGCATAAGTTGTTGAAAGCTACACGCAGAGCCAAAGATTTGTTTGTTTTGCCGTGGTATACAACAGAGGAAGTCGAGGAAGAGAATCGTCGGTTGGTTCTTTTCAAATGATACGCGAGATTTGAAATATAACGGTACGATGCAAAGGTAAATAAACCAATTTGTTTTTGAAAGTCACATTCCATCTTTTTATTAAAGTGCGTGTTATGCTGAGTTTAAAAAAAACAGATATTTATAATATCAGTATACCACTGAAAATCCATTCCCGAATGAAGATAGCAGAAAAAGAAGATAAATCTCAATAATTATATACATTTATTTTCTAGTTTTTACTTCAACCATTTCTTTAATCGTTCCATATATACATTATGATTCCAGTATTCATGTTTTCATTCTGATTCATACACTGCGGCTAACGCATGATGACCAAGACGCGATGCAAAATCGATTTTAAATTGATAATTATGTTTATTAAATTATATTTACTCGCTCACTTATCAGAGTCTTCAACATACTAGGCCCGTCTGGATTAGCATTAAAACGGAAATCAGTTCCTTGTTTTCTCGTTTTGCCATGGTCTCACACAAGCGGCCGCATTGCTGGAATTTCCGAACCAGACAACTGCTAGCGATCAACTGAGTGAGCAAGAAATTGTTTGTTCAACAAAATAATGCTCAGACTGCGAGTCAAACGTTGCATGAGTTATTACGATCGTGCTCAAGGTCTGAGAGAGATAGAGCTGATTCTTATGAACTTATTCTCTGGTTTTTCCTATTCTCGCGGTGAGTCGAATCACCATATCGTTCAAACCGTCGCGCTCCATCTCGTTCTGCAATGCTGGTACGAAAATGAACACTGTGAGTTATCTCTCTCGAAAACAGGTATTGAGCGTTCGTTGAGGTGAGTATATACAACATTGTTGCGATCTTGTCATTACGCGAAATCACCGGTAGAATGGTATACCACAAAGAACGTTTCGTTCGTGCTAAAGGACATGAACTCTCCTAATTGCCCGCAAATTCGACCAATTGAAGAATTTTGGGCATTGACGAAGGCACGTCGTAGAAAATATATCGCGGCAGCAGAAACGATTCAACAGTTCAAAAGATTGGAAAAATGTGTCAAAACATGCCGTTGAGAAGTTTGTGCTGAATCTTATAAAAGAACTTTCAAGTAGAAGGATTCACCATTTAGCATGTTGGGAACACTAATCTAATGTGCTACTCTAATGTTAACAGTATATCTAATAAAAATTTAACCCAACATTTGTCTAGTAGTTTTACTGAAAACTGGGTCCGTCCAAACTTTCTGTGGGCAGTCTTACAATCATAAATTACAAACATCAATCTTTTCGCAGAAAACAAGGAACAGGTTAGTTTAATCGATTTTGAAACATGAACTAGATTTCATTTTCAGTATAAAGCTTGATTTTCAGCCAAATAGGGAAGCGGAACCTATGCTAATCATAGTACATATATTCATCACATTCTTCAGTCATCCAACTTCAAACGTAAAAGATCTTTAATTTTCTCCCAATAAATGGACGCAGATACCAAGAATATATAATCCTGAGCAAATAAAATTAGGTCTTGAGGACTTTAATCTGTAAAACATAATGAGCAGTCTGATTTTCAACACAGTTTCTTACCTTTGCACTACAAATTCGTCATATTGATCTAACCTACTAGGAATATTTTCGAGCCAGACTCCAAGTTTTCTCTTTAATTGCACTATATCCTCACACATTTTCGCTGCGTAATTGCACAAACCATAAAAAATCACACTTCACTCATTACACTAGCCACACGAGAATCTACGAATACGTGATAAAATACTAGAAAACTATGGGATTAATTTTCCCAACAATTTAAATACGCTTGCACCTATTCTGGACCGTGTTTACAATCGACATATCGCTTGATGTTGTCATACTATTTTATTAAGACTATTATTCCGAATGAAATATAACTTTTTGTGGGAGTGCTACAAAATCGCCCAAAAGTTGAACTATTTTACTTTTTCCGTAGATTAAATAGATAATAACATGGTTCTAATTGTAGATTTTTTAAATATTTTCGGAGAAATAAAATTCCACATTTGATAATATTTTTTCCATCTCTGTTGAATTTGGCGGCACTGCTCACATACTGTATAGCATACACATCAACGCTAGTGTGCGTGTTCAATCATTCATAGAGCATTCTATGCCCAACGTTATGGTGAGTCTTGTTGTCGAATATTTTCATGGAAAGAATATCAAACAAAACTCGTTCATTTTGTGTTGGTTATATGCACGCTACCCAACACAAGTGAAGTGTTGTCAAATGATCTACTTCATTTTTGGGTAGTAGTGGAGAGCGTTAACTTGTTTGTATTTTTCTTGATTAAAATCAGTACGATTAAAATATATACACCAGATGGGATTATGTTTTCTCGTGATATTATTAAAAGAGATACATAGCAGCAGCAACTTTTCCGTATTAAATTGGAAGAAAATTACTTCAGAATCGTGTGTGAATTAATGTGTTTCTAAACGGTTAATCGGTAAGTGAACGAATAAATTGTGAATAACTTGTGGTACTCAGTGTTCGGTATTCAGTGCATATTCACCGATTTCCACCGAGAGGTCTACCTATTGAGGCTCAAGATAGGTTCCGCTTCCTATGTCCAAAAATCAAGTTGAATTTTCTCCACCCTCAATATATGCTCGCATATGATAGGAATTGTCCACATATAAATGAATACGTTACCAATTCTGTGAATAAATTGAATATTTAAAATTCCTACTGAAGCTACTACTTGATACCATTAACCGGCCACAACTTATATACCAGCGCACGTTCCGAAGTACCGTCAACCTTGTTCTGCCATTGACCCCGAAGCCTGGGCACTAAACTTAATGAATAAAGCATGAGCTAAATGTGGAACAGCATTTCGTTTATATTTGGTTATCCTTCTGGTCTTAAATTCAAAGTGAAGACAAAAAGTGATGCCGCGACTGTACAGACGAGCCAACATACTGAACTCGTGTGTGATTTAGGTTTTCTCAAATCAAGTGCAGCAAGCATATTGCCATCCAAATCGAAAAACAGTCTACCGCTGTGAATTAAAATCCATTTTACATATAAACACAAACCCAAACCTAATTTAATTTGGTTTGAAGATAAACAACTGCTCCGTATGCACACCCGGCCGGTGGGGATGACTCTGAAGTGAGAGATGAATGCAACTCAGTGTGGAAGATATTGTGTATGTCAAAGGGGAAAAGTTCTCGTCTGGAAAAAAAACCGAATTGAAAACGAATTGGAGTCGAGCTTAATTTAGCTATTATGAGTCTTTTTAGCGGTCGTACGCTGACTTTGGCAAAGAAACTCGGAGCTTGTTTCACGTGCGATGGCACGTACACAAATATTTCGAATTAACAGATTAGACATTTTATCGCAGCATTTGGGGACGACCATACTAACGTTGTTTATACTTGGATAAAGTGTCTTAAGGGAAAGCAGCTGAAAAGCATGACACCGCATCAAAAGACTCCGCGGTTTACCAAGTCATGTTGTTTTATTTTGTAAACAATCTCAGAACGTTATTGCATGAAATCTCAAAAATGAAACTGTGTGCATTGGTGTCCTACTTCTTCAAGATTTTTTCAAAATACCGGAGAAATGGAAAATAAATTTAGTGGGTTTTACCCGAAAATCAATAAAGGCATAAATAAACTTTAATTGTGCCTTCTGATTTCACTTGTAGGGTGTTAAGTTCTGATTTCTGTCATACTAGGGGCACGTTTTTCTCTTCTTCCTAGTAGAGTCGACGGTGTCGCGCCGATGTCGCGCCGATGTCAGTGATTTTATTGGTGTTTGCGAATTGGCGCTCTTTTAATTATGTACCGGGAGGGATCCTGATCAAAACACGGAGAGACTCTATAACAGATGACTTCCAACTTCATTAAACATTCATATTAGTGCCGTGCATTAGATCAGGACGAATCTGTCTTTGTAAACAATGACTTTCGTAGTCATTTTCTCATTGAATAAAAGGTCACAAATACAAGTTAAGCACTCTTTTAAGGATGAGGAACTTTATGCCTATCCGCTGATGCAGATTCAATTTTGAAGAAAGTGTATTCAATTTCGGATAAATAAGCAGACAAAGTGTTTGGTAAAAGCAGATTCGCCCTAATCAAATGTTGGCGATGATACGAACCATTGTGAATTTTG
>JASCZW010017591.1:0-16809 GCA_034211315.2 Aedes japonicus | reverse complement strand
TTTTTGCAAAATATGCATTGTATTTTCTGTCTGGAGCATTGTGCTCCTGTTTGTGAGAAAACGGAAATCATCATGTTTAATTGAGGTTTGTATTGAATTGAAGTTTCAGCATTTTTAAAAATTCTTTTTGGAACATTTGCTTGAAGGAAATAATCTCTGGAAAATAATTTTGAATTAAATAGACAATGATTTATTTTATTCCCTGGGCTCTGGCAAAACCTTGAGGTAGTTTAACTTCAACTACCAGGTCCCAGGGCTGGTCTGGTTCTCTACCATTTTGGAAAGAAGCACACTAGTGTTGCCAGGTCAGTGATAAAGCAGCCCAAAAATGCGTTTGAAAATCCGCCAGTACGTCCTTTCGACACACATTGTTATACTGAGATAGTGATCGGTGGTCAAGTACAGGATTTGCGAATAGTTGGAATGTTGCACTTGATCATATAAACGCAACTGAAAAACCTGCATAGTTTATTATCACAACCTAGCGCACTTTTGGAAAGCATTATCACATAGGGGAACCTGTTCCATTATTCATCTCATGATCCATTATTCATGATATTCGGAATTATAGGAGTTTGATGTATGAATCAATTTATTCCTTATGTTATTTAGTTACTTTCAACATCAAAAAAAAAAATAACATTGAATTTAAATAAAAAGTTAGAAATCCGATGGTTACGCGTCGATTTTTCGTTTTCAAGTTGTGCGAATTGCTAAGAGATTAGATGAAAATGGAAATGGTAACCTAAGATGCTTGTATCTAAGCTTTCTACCGAGAGGCGATTTTGCTTACTTCATTCTTAGTTTTGAAGCAAAACGGAGCTCTTACAGTGTGGATCGGCAATTGACGATATACGTCATCAAGAGGAAGTCTTGTTGAAGAATTTCGAATAAAATTCAAGACAAAGCCCCCGTAACTGAACGAAAAATCTTTGATTCTAACTAAACACTCCAAGGAACGAGTGAACTAATCAACAGACGCAAGTCAAAAATAAGATAAGTAATAAATGAATTATCCCTCTCAATATTTTAAAAAGCTTTTAAGGTGCGCATCGACAATGGACGATTTACCTTGTCATCAAAAATAAGTTTTGCTGAAGAATTCAAAACAAATTTCAAGACAAACTCGCGAAACAAGAAGCAAAATTTCATCTTGAAACGAGAGAGCAAGCTCTGAGTTATAGTAATATCAAGCAAAACAGGTATTTTAGAAGATATCGTTGACAATTAATCACAAGGTAATAGATTATATTTGCAAATGACTGATTTATACTCTTCTCAAATTCAAATCCCCCATGGGAAGAAACGTTGCGTAGCCCATTCAACTATCCCCTGATGTATTATGTAAGGTTATAGTTGTACTCAAACTGACCTGGCGCCTCGCCCCCTTATACGTCAATAAAATGAAACAAAATATAATAAAAAATAGAGAATGATTTATTTTATTCATTAATTTGATTCAACCTAAAACAATAGGACAACACTGATGCATTGATGATACTTAATCATTCTTTTAACGACTAATCTGCATTTAGAAAGTTAAACACATTAGAGCGTGCATTAAAAAAAGCGACTAAATGTTCCGATTTTTCATGCGATTACCCTGCCACCTGGTGGCCGGTCTACCGATTAGAAGTCAATACTAGGATAGTCAGAAAGTTTTGAAAGTGACATCTACGGAGCAGTAGAGAAGCCAATTTTTTTAAGGCATTTTACTATTTCATCTTCCATAAGAACGTACTCAAAAATTCATTTCGATCTGGCAATTCATTCTTTGTTTGAAAGCCAATTGAAGTTGACTTGTGAATGTATTTTTTAACAATGGAAGAATCCGAATATTATGCTGTGATTAAATTCTTTGTTTTAATTGTAAGAATGGTTACGGTATTAGAGGAGTCTTCTCCTTCATTTACAACCGTTAACAGATGGAATTTGGAGTTTAAGAGTGGTCTAACAAGCGTTGAAGACGATTCACGCTCAGGACATCCAAAAAGTGCATCAACACAAGATTTCATATCGAAAATTCAGGATAAAGGGTGTTTCGATCAAAATTTGGTCGCATTTCCTTCTATCGTGCATTAAAACAGTTCAAACCCCTCATTTTGACGATGTGTGCGTGTAGAATCATGCCTTTATTTTGATTTTGAGATTAGCACTTCAGTTATCAAAATGTCGTCGAAGGAAAAGAAGCAACGTATCAAAATTTTGCACGTGCATGGTGAAAATCCAAACTACAGAGATGTTTTCTTTTTGCAAGGGGGACACGTTTCACTTTTAGAATAGAACTGTGTAAAAAAAGTTGAGTTGATAAACTCACGTGCTTAAACATTTTATATTGCTTCAATTTTGTTTTTATGCGTTACTTCTCCATGTAATAGTCAAAATACAGTTTTTAAAATTTTGAGTATTCACACCAAAAATTGAGAATTTTTTGAAAAACTGCCATATGGTTACTTACGTTTGTAGAATGTGATTCGAATACGGTTGACAAGTTTTTCCGTTCTGGAGTTATTGCCGAAAACAAACCGTGAAAAAAAACCGTGTAAAATAAAACGTGTAAAAAAACCTTAGTGTACTCTCACGCCAAATTGGAGAAATTGTTGAATGTGGCTAAATCAACTGTTACCAATGTATTAAAAGTGTGAACGGTGAACGTTTGTCGACAGCCAGGAAAGCTGGATCGGGATGAAATCGAAAGCCGGAGGCCACAGCTGCGACAAAAAGAGTTGCCCGCTGTTTCGAGCGAAGAAGCTGGGAGTGGCGCCTTCCGTGGATAGAGCTAAAAACGACCTGAACTGTCGACTTACAAGAAAGTGGTGACTCCAAATCGCGACAAAAAATAAAACACGTCAGCCAAAGCACGATCGCTAAAATTGTACGCGACTATGCTGACGAAGTTTGATTGCGTGATACAAGACGATGAAACTTACGTCACGGCCGACTTTAAAACTCTTCCTGGACAGGAATTTTATACAGCAATCGAACGGAAAATGGTGGCAGATATTTTCAAGCAAATTAAACTGTCAAAGTTCACGACGAAATATCTGGTGGGGCAGGACATCTGTACCTGTGGCTTGGAGAGCAACGTTTACATTGAAACCGGAACCATCAACCAGGAAATTTATCTGAGCGAGTGCCTAGAAAATCGTCTACTGCCTTTCCTGAAGCGACACAATTGTTCCGTTCTATTTTGGCCGGATTTGGCATTTTGCCATTACGTGAATGGTATGCTGCCAACAACGTACAAGTGGTGCCCAAGGACAGGAACCCTCCCAACACGCCAGAGCTCCGCCCAATCGAACAATATTGGGCCATTGTCAAGCGGAACCTTAAGAAGACTCAAAAAACTGTTGTGAACGAGAAATAGTTCAAGGCAAACTGGCGAATAAAGCGGACAAGAAGACTGTGCAAAATCTTATGGAAAGTGTCCAACGAAAGACCTGGTAATTCGAATCTGGTTAGAAGGAAGCTTAGCTGAATATTTCTCCTATATTTCTTTTTGAAGTTGAATTAAAACAGTTAATTGAACTTGTAAAAGAAAAAGAATTTGACTTATTAATAAAAACCTTGAATGACTCACACACATTACTGTTTGACGCGAAAGTTGGTCCAACTTTTTTTTTCCAATTTTGATCGGAACACCGAGTGTCGATGTGATAGCTGACACCATAGGTATCTCACATGGCATATTTTGGGTGAAGTCTTGGGTTTCAACAACTGTGTGCACAATGAGTGTCATTTGCTACCAATGCAACAAAAACAAATTCGAATGCGTCTTTCTGAGCAACATTTTGTAGCAATTACGAAAGGATAAAAAGTATTTTCTACGTCGATTCATCATTATGGATGAGACTTGGGTCTGCCACCATGCATCAAAGTAAGAGACAAAAGAATGATGTGAACCAGGCATTTCTGTTTCGAAGTGAGTTCATGTTCAGAAAGTGTTAGCGTAAGTTTTTTGGAATGCTAAAGGAATTTTATAAAATAAACCCGGTAAACTATTGCAAAAATCCATGAATTGGGATACGAATTGTTGCAGCATCCATTCCACAAGCAGTGCAATAGGATTCCACTTACATACTTATGTTTCAATGAGACCAAGACCGGGGTGCCCTCTGCTGTACACCGTAGGAGTCTCGATTCATTGCGGTCCATGGCTGCATTTCGACAGCATCACAGTCTACTTAGATCAAGAATTATTTTAACTGAGATGTCCTCCGACATGCTTATGACTGATTGACACCCACCACCTCGAATCACACCCTCTCACGCTCTGTTAAATAGCAAGCACGAAAATCCATAGGTTTTCGTAACACTCCAAGATTCGATGGGACTAGAGTCCCTAGTAGCACGCTTGTTGCAAATAAGTCAATGTAACTTCAATGTGATTCAATTAAGTCACAATCAAGTTTCAGCAACCAATTATGACAGAGATGTGTTGCTTGGGGTATGACCTTGATTCTCAGATGGCGCACATCCTGGGATTCATCGTTAATCTGACAATAATTGATCGATTGTGTCGTAAGTTTATTTGCCATCGATGATAAGATGATGTGTGTGCGCATTATATTCGTGATAATTCTGTTGAAGCGTAAAGACCTGGGCCTTATACTATCCCAAAAACTTCCTTACATTTGGTGACAGACGATAACACAGAATTTGGAAAGTCATCTTTTAAGCGGTGCTCAATAGCTTGATTGGACGAAAGCGATAAGAAGCAGCACGGAAAGCCTGTCCACGTTAAATTTCGGACATTTTTCTCTCAGTGTAGGTTTTGAATTATTTCATGGATCACTGAAACGTTTAATTTTTATGACATTTGAAACTCTTCACTTTATTACGTGGTACAACATGTTAACATTCTTGTTACATTTAGTAAAATGGCGTCGAACCAATCGGAAGTGCGTAAGCGCATTTTGTACGAAAGGCAGCAAAATCCGTAGTTTTCGGTACTCGATCTAGCCAAGAAACTAAAACTTACGAAGAGAACTGTGTTTTGGGGTTTGCAAATCATATGGCCAACGCTTGACTGTGGATCGGAAGGCTGGAAGTGTAACAGATCGAAAAGTATGCTCCCGACAAATGAACAAGAAGGTCATAGCCATTGTTCAGACAAATCCCTATCTTTCTGTGTGAAATGAGGCTCGCAAAGATGGGAAGTCAAATACGTCATACGTACAAAAAGTGCAGCAAAGGCAAAGACTGAAGGCGTACAAAGTGGAAAAAGTGCCCAACCGTGATGACAACCAAAATTTCTCTGCAGCTCTGCCAGAGCTTCCGGGTCTGGCTTTTCACACCAAACGTTGCCAAGCCGGACAAATAAGTGGTCCAAAATCTTGAAGAAGTGTTTGATTTGGGAGGCCATATTGTTGTGGTCGAAAATTTCAAAGCTTCATCTCTACCGGCACTATCAGTAAGGATGGGTACGAGAAAGAATGTCTGCAAAAGCGGTTGCTACCTTTAATCAGAAACCACGACTCTCCTGCTCTGTTTTGGCTGATTTGGTCTCTTGTGACTATGCGAAATCCGTCCTGGAATGGTATAAGGTACAAGAGGTCAAATACGTACCAAAAACAGCCAATCCACCAAACTGCCCAGAACTTTGCCAAATAGAGCTCTAGTTAAGCGGAAACTTATCGAAACTAAGAAAAAAGCAAATGGTACAGATCGTTTTAAGTGTTGCATCGCATTTTTTGGACGCTTGAGCCCAAATTTTTTTAGCTCCTGCATGTTCCCAGCTGCCTCACCAGTCTTCTTGAAGACCCTTTTCACGATCGCCCAGTAACGTTCGATGGGTCGAAGCTGAGGGCAATTTGGTGGATTGATATTTTTCTCAACGAAATCTAAACCCTTTTCCGCAAGCCAATTGAGAGTGGTTTTGGCATAGTGAGCCAACGCTAAATCCGGCCAAAACAGTGGATGTGTACTATGCTGCTTATATAAAGGCAACAATCTCTTCTGGAGACACTCAGATCGATAGATTTCCGCATTTATAGTTCCGGTAGTGTAAAAAATGGTTGACTTCAAACCACAGGAACATATTGCTTGCCATACCAGTACCTTTCGACCAAATTTCTCCACTTGAATCGACCTGTCCGCATCGCTTACGTCCTCCCCAACGACGGCAGTAAAGTATTGTGGACCTGGAAGGGTTTTTGAGTCCTCCTTTACATAGGTCTCATCGTCCATCAAAACGCATGCATCCGGACGCTGCAAAAGACGCGAATACAATTTCCGGGCCCTTGTTGCTGCTCGCTTCTTCTGTTCTGCACTTTGTTTCGAGATTTTCTGCTTCTTGTAGGTCTTCAGGTGGTTTCGCCTTTTGATACGCTGGATCATTCCGACACTCGTTCCTGCTTTTTTGGTCAAATCACGTATTGACATTGATTTGTTCTTCATGATTAGAGATACCACTTTCTGCTCCAGTTTCGGGTTGGAAGAACCGGGTTTTCTGCCTCTTCCTGGTAGCTCATCCAAAGAATAGTGTTCCCCAAACTTATTAATGATGGTTTTAACACTCGCATGATGAATTCCAAACCGCTTCGCCAATTTTCGCATAGTAATACCCTTCTCACTTAGCCATGTGTCCAGAACCTTAATTTTCATTTTGAAAACGCAGAATTTGAACCGCACAAACAAGTAAACAAAACAAAGCTGACAGTCAAACACACAGCATGCAGTGTTCAGAGCATAAAAAACCATCACAAATACATGCGTACAACGCAAATGTATGTGGATAGCTTATATTCGATACACTCCTTACTCTTCCTCTCAAATCTTGGTAGTTACTCCTTGCAGTTACCGTGTTTAAAAGTTCGCCGGGGAGTTGGTCAACACATACGCTCAATGCTTTGTTATTCTTACCAATTGATTTTCTCCTTAACTTATCGTTTGGTAGGGGTTGGGAGTTTGTCAGTGTGTCTGTGTAGATTTATTACTTGTTATAGATTTGCTGTAACATTGCCATTCAGTACTTGTCAAAGTACTGCTTCCACCTTTCGATCACCACAAACTCATTCGTAAGACCACTCAGTTTCGACACATATTGGCTTGTGATTCGCATGCGCTTACATGAGCTATTTGAAACTTCGTAGTTTCGTAAACACGGTACGGTGCTTCCATTTCGTCATGGTCTGAATCTTTCATCGGGCTTCTTTTTTCAAAAAAGTTGCTCTGTAAATATTGTTGAATTTGTGGCTATATTGTATGTAGTCGAGTGAGTTGCCTTACTTCACACTGGCCGTTATTTATTTTTCATGATGCCATGATTCCGGTAAACTTACGGTTTGTGTTAGGATGTTTGCACAATGTATAAAAAAAGTTTCCATTTCACCTCTGCGTAAAATGCTTTAAATTTCTTTGCATGCACAAAAACTAAAATTCTTATAATACTAGGCTGCAAGTTAGAGAAGCCAATTAACATAGTTTGACAGTTTTACCATGATGAAGTGGCAGAGTTTTGGTAATATGTCCCATGCGAAAATGCCACAAAAAAAAATTTCAATTGCCGCGGGAGTTTCCCGGTGGACAGTGAAAAGGGTTTAAGACCGAAAAAATAAAAGACTACTATTCTCAAAGGTGGCCATGGGTCGTTCGAGGTCAGCTTGGAATCCGAGATTTATCGCTCTAATCAAAAGGAAGATTCGTTCGAATCCAGTGCGTATAACGAAGAAAATGGCGAAGAACCACTGGATCAGTGACCTTACGGCACGGAAGATCGTAAAGGAAGATTGTAGAGTCAGATTGAGGGCATGTTAATCGTCGATTCCGTATCATATTCCAGAGCCGATTTCTATATTACCTCCCTCCTGGTAGAAAACGTGGCTGACGAGCATAAAACCGTGTTTCTGACCAAACATCCTGCTAGCATTATGGTGTTTGGATTTGTAATTTCCGATGACGAAAATAAACATGAACCCAGTTTTTATTCCAGAAGGCGACAAGGTAAGCACGGTGGTCTACAGCGGGATTTAAAAAAATATGGTCTCACTTGGATCAAACCGGCTATCCAAATGAAGCCGAACAAGAGCTGTAGCTGAATCTGTCCGAAGGAGGCAGCTTTGAATGCAGCAAGAGCTAAGCAGATATTCTGTAGTAGATGGGATCCCATCATGGCAGCTTGTAGCTCCAAACGTGGGATAGAGAGCATCCGAAGAGGCGTGAATTTCGCCTTTGCAGCTATCAATGAGCATTCGGGCCATCTCCATCAACTGTCATCCTTAAATAGGCAACACACACGCAAGCTGACACACTTGCGTCTGTCAAGCCATGGATTTGAATGTCGATGACATGCTGGAGCGTTAGGTTTTTGAAGAAACATCCTAGCAGAACACTTGTTGCAATTTGCTCCAATGCTACTCAATTAAGTCACAATCAAGTCGTTGTAACCAATTATGACGGTTTTGTGTTGGTTGGGCTACGAGTAACTTTAACATCTACGTGTAACTGCTACGCTATCGGTTCGTCTCAGCTCGTGTTAGTGCGTCAAATCTACTACATCAGTATTTTCCACTGCCCGACGAAAAGCGCGTCGAACCCGAAGGGATCGTACAGCTTCATAACAATCCACAGAACCTGACGCTTTGTCGATATTGTACATTCGGTATCCAAAACCTCCTCAACTCTTTGCAATATTAATGCGCCTTCTGATGGAATCTACATCACGCCTAGGAATCGCTCAAACGCTCGGTCTTTATCCACGGGTAGTGCCTTTCTTATCGTTAAACTCAATTTTCCAAGTTGGTCTAGCATTTACTGGTTACTGGATAGTATTTTTCCAAATTGAAACCCTGCAGGTGGATTTCGTTAACTTCTTTCACGAGTTCTACTGCTTCATCCACTGAATCCACGCTGTCCAGTAACTCATCTACATAGTGATTTTTGGTAACTCTGGCTGCTCTTGGATACTGTTTACTGTAGTTCGACGCATTCCAGGTCTTTCCAAACTGCACTGTGCATGGAGAGCTCGTAGCACCGAACATCGCAACATTACTCTCGTAGATTTGTAACTCGTCCTCGGAAAAAGCCTCCACAGGAAGCATTGTGACCATTTGTTTTCGTCGCGGATGAGGATCTACAGGAACATTTCCCGGATTTCTGCACAAACGGCTTTTTTTGCATTTTCTGAAGCGCAAAAGAACTTCCATCAGAGACATGAGAATATCCGAACCTTTAAGGAGAAGGTCATTGAAGCAGGCTACACAAACCTTCGCAGCCGCGCCACAGACTACTAGTTTTACTTGGTTCTCCCAGAGATGCTTAACTGGTCTTTTCAAAAACCCTCTCACAATCGCCTAATAGCGTTCGATAGGTTGTTTTGGCGTAATTTGATCAACACAGTTGACGGAGTACTACTCTGTGGTTAGTCTTCTCAAGGTTCTCAAGTGGTCATAGCATCTTTCACAAGAACATTTTCAAAATCTTTATGGTCTTTTACTGTTTTATGGTCTTTTTATGTTTTATAAATTTATTTTCTTGACCGTTTTTAGAGTGGGCATTTTGGCTTGAAAGATGCATATAGGATGTGTTGGTGGATAAAACAGTTTTGAATGTAGTTTTATCAACAAAACCGGGAGGAGTGCTATAAGTCTGTAATAAGACTAAAATTGTTACCTGGGAAAGTTTGCTGGTAAATCACTCTTTAATTGCAAAAATACTCGGCAACTAATATTATATAAATATATCATACGAATTACTAAGATTTGGAGAATTGCTCTAGAAAAAACTTTATCTGAGCCACAAGAGCTTCAAACCTTTCTTTTTAAAATATTTATTGCATATTCAAAAAAAAAAACGTACATAAATGATTCCACGAGCAATTCTTCAAGTCCCAACCGGGTGGAACAATTGACCAAATGTACTAAGCCTGCTCGATTCCTCCCATTCTACCGAAACTTCTCTTATCGTCACACACAACGCACAAAACAATTGTCACAAATTACCTGTGAACCAAATCCGGAACGCTGATTGAACGTCCATCCGTTCATATCGGGGTGGTTTTAAATTTTCATTGACTTTGAGTGATTTGATAGTCACTCCACCTCCCTCTCCTGCATGCATTTAAATCCTGTTCGAATCAGACGCATCATGGAATGCACTCCGGTCGATTAGGATCGATTAAGGCTGTCCCTTTTTGCTGCAATTATGTCCTGACTTCAAAAACTGCCCGGAACGCCTAACGGACGAGAAGAGAACTGCTCAAGTCATCACGACGACGTCGTTGGAATCACATCGAATCCATCCGGATCCAAGCTTTATCTCTCTCTCACTCACTCTCACTCTATCTTTCCGAAGTCCGAGCGCTTGAGTGAGGATGCATGCAAATGACATTCCCCTAATAGAAAGCAGTCGCCCTCCTGCTATGGCCTTAGCTCTTATCGTGGCCTTTTGCTTATCTCTTTGCTTTCCGGTTTCGGGATGGATGGATGGATCTCCTAATGGATGAGGAGTGGGTGTGTGCGTGTTTTGGGTGAGTATGATGCAAAATGCAGTCATCATTGATGGCATCGGCTTCCTAGTGCTAGATGCTCTTTTCCAATTGTACTGGGCTAGCCGGCTGGCTGGCTGGCTGGTTGGGATTGTCTCTTTGGGTTATCGATATCGAATAGAGCAGCGTGCGAGTTGTGTTATAATTTTCCTCAATCAGTTTTGCTGCTCCACTGGAGAAGTCAGGGAGATAGAGAAGGCTCAGCACATCAAATAGCATTGTTGAACTGCATCATTTGTGAAGACCGAAAGACAGTCAGGCCGGAGGAAGTTGATGGACAGGGTGGAGGAAGGGGTTGTTTGTAAGGAGAAAATTGTTCCGGCTGAATCGAACTCCTGTTGGGGCAGGGACGGAGGATGAGCAGCTTTATCGGAATTGTTTTTAGAATAAACGTCGGAGCTAATACGAAACAATTATTGTGATGGATTTCTGATTCATTGCTAATCTTCATTTGAGTTTGAGGTTCGATTGGAAATAGATGATAGTTATGGAGATGATCGAATGAATTTTAATTGCGACTGGAAATTGAACAACAATATTAATGAATTTTAAAGAACTCTGTACTTATTTATGAAGAACTGTATTTTACTCTCTAATTTACATAAATAAAACTAATTAATTTTCTCAACACTCAATACATTTTGGATCTTCGTGCAATGGAAGCTGTTTGAACAAGAACAATTCAGTCTTACTTTTTTCACGCGCAGTGCTGCAGTCTCCTTCTTACCACACAAACACAATGATAACGGAAACGGAACGGCAAACGGCAAGTTTAACGGCTGTCGCAAAGGATTTCGATATTTTCAATAAGAATTGGCTTGGATCTAGTCTGTTTTTTTTTCGTCAAGTAGGTTAACTTAGATCGGGCTTTTCCGGTGCCGTTCAGCTTCCGTCATCATTGTGTTTGGGCCGTAACGGCTACGTTTGGTTGCGTCGTTTCGTATAGCGGTACTTCTCAATTTCCGTGCATCACAGCAAGCAGCGGCTGCGCTGACATAAATTAATTTGATTGATCAACAATCCGCACAACACAAAGTGAGTTGTGCGTCAGCGTTGAACGTTTGCTGGCAAATAGAAAAGTGTCTCTAGAACATTTCAGTATCGGAAAAAATAAAATCATATAACTAATCCCAAAAGTTATGATAAGTGAATTCGGAATACAAGAAGAAATAAAGAAAATGAGTGCTTTAAGAAGGAAATGAGTGAGAATGGTGGTGTTCCGACTTGGGCACCGATAAATTTAGGAGAAAATAGTAAAACTAGAAGGCATTTGGATAAAAGAGGTTATGAAGCAAATGGAAAAATGGCGGAAAAATCTACGAGAAGTTCTACTACGCGTAATGTGACAGTGGTTCATACAAAAGTAGTGGTAGAAAAAATCCAGGATGATGTACAAACAGAAAACCTTATCGTATTGGATATCAAAAAGATTGGACGAGCGAAAGTGCTACTGTTAGGGACGAAAACGCTGCGTGAACTGTGGTAAAACACACGATGGGCGAGATTGCCTTCACCAAACGAAATGTGTACATTCTTAAGACAAGCACAAAGCATCTGACAAAAAATGCCCGGAAAGAAATAAGCAGAACAAGATCAAGAAGCTTATGGCAGGCCGAAATCTTACCTACCAGGAAGTTTGGGATGAATTCAAGATAACGACAAGAAACAGTTAGTATCCTAGTGGACGAATGCCCGTCAGTATACAAATGCTTTGCAGATAAACTGAAGAAGGAGACCAACCAGGAACGAAATATTCAGAGGACCGAACAAACAAACAGGATAAGCAGTCAAAAACAACCGGAAGAACAAAGAGACAAGAAGCATGGAGCGACGAAAAAGTTCACAGCACTGAAGGAAAGAAAGACAGAAGGATACAGCAGAACAATAGACAGCGAAAGATTCGAAACAATCAAATACACAAACAAAAAAGGAAGACACAACTGGAAAATGAACAGCAGGAACTGCAAAAAAAAAGAAACGATGACAATAGAATGATATCTCAAACTACGGCCACGTTGGGACGACAAAATGAGGCAAAAAGTAGCCTTAAAAATGAAATTCCTTCAAAAAACTGTCACAATCTCTGACCTTCAAAGACGAAAATACTATATAGAAGGATACTATATCCTTCTAGAAGTTCTCAAAGAACTAGCAAGTCCTCTATGGTACGATGTGCGGCAATTTTTGACAAATAACATCGAAGATGGGCGCATTCTGGATACACCAGAGAAAAATCCAGAGCCTTACAAAAACAAGAACGAATCAGCTCACAAATTAAACTCAGGTAAATATGATACATTATACTTTACACAGCCATTTTTCTTTTGAGGTCATATATGATCCCTTAGGCCTAAAGCAAGGCTTAAAATTTATACACTTTTTAGTAGTATGTTGCCCGAAATCAACATTGTTCTCTAATGAAGTGGATGCGTAGAAATATTTCCGATCGGTTCGTGCAAACAAAATTTTTGAGGAGCGACAGGGATATTAAAGCCTAGAACCTGACCTCTTTTCGTGACGGTCGTAGTGTGATTATTAATTTATTAATTTAAATTGTACCCAGTATAGAAAACAAATACGTAGTCCTACGTCAAAAGCTTCCCCAATGCTCAGTAAGAAACTGACCAGGGAGGGCACTACCTCAAAAGTTCAACTCAGTGGACGTAGGGGTTCTGCACCCCATCAAAAGAAAACAGGAAGGCTACTATAATTTTTCAAATTCAGAAACAAACATCTACATAGCTCACGAAAATACGTCGTAGAAGTTCAGGGGAGAACATCTGCGAAGTTGAGAAAAAACTGCCCAGAGATTCTGAAAACGAAATTTCCAAAAAAAAAACTAGTTGAAACATCCCAGAAGTGCTAGATAGTTTTTAGGGAGTTCGTAACAGAATATTTCAAAATTTCAAAATGAGGATTTCTCAAAGTAAAGGAAGAAACCTATTTTTAGAATAAGAGGAATATTCCAGAAGCAAAGGAAGTAATTCCTAGTAGTGTGAGCAGAAAACTTCCCTAAAGTTTAGAAGAGGACTTCTCAGAAGTGCAGGTTTCTTCGAACAAATGTAATAAAATTTCCCCAAAAATTCTGAAGTGCGCTTTCCCAAAGCTTCAGTAAAAAAGTTTCCTCGGAGTTCAAGCTGGGACTTATCAGAAGTTAAAAAAAATATGTTCAGGAAAAAAGTTCCCTGAATCTCAGGAAGAAACATACTTGAGAGGGTACAACCCTTTTAGTGCAAGAAGAAATTGTTCATAAAATTCAGGAATTCAGGAGAGGTCTTCCCAGAAGTTCTGCAAGAAACTTTCCATCAGTTAAGTTGGAACTACCCAGAAGATTAATTGAAGTTTGGTATCGAACATTCCAGAATTTCAGAATGAGGTTTTCTTGAAGTTCAGGAATTCCCAAAAGCACAGGTAGATATTTCTGGAAAAAATAGACAGAAACATTTCATAAATAAAGAGGGTACTACCAAGTAGATAAAGCAGACATTTCTTAAAAATTCAGGAAAAAACTTCCCCGAAGTTTAGGAGAAAGCTTCCCTATAGTTCAGAAGAGGACTTCTCAATAGTTCAAGAAGAAACTTCCAAAAAATTTAAGAAGGTTTTCCAAGAAATCTTGGAGAAAAATTTCCCAAAGTTTTGGAGAAATTTTCTTCGCAGTTCAGGATGAGACTTATCAAAAGTTTAGAAAGTAATTAAATTCAGGAAAAAATAAAGACTAAAATATTTACCTGCACTTAGTAATTCAGAAAAAGCACCAAAAAATGAAAAAAGTGCCACTAAATTATTAAGGCCTGTACCAACAAATAATGTGTGATCAGCATTAAAAGATTAGGAATGAGCAATAAAAGATGAGAAAAGATCTTCGGATAATCTAATTGTGACCGGTAAATCTGTCAAATAAAGCAACAGCTATTAGTATGTGCAATTAAATATGGCAGTATTAAATATTGATAGTCCGAAAATTATGTAATTTGAGCACTAAACTATTCGCATATGTCTTTCAATTTTATTGGATTTTCCCATAAAAACAGTAAAATGAGCAATGGATAAATAAATAACCATATAAATATCCATTGCTCATTTTACTGTTTTTATGGGAAAATCCAATAAAATTGAAAGACATATGCGAATAGTTTAGTGCTCAAATTACATAATTTGGCGGATATACTGCCATATTTAATTGCACATATACTAATAGCTGTTGCTTTATTTGATAGATTTACCGGTCACAATTAGATTATCCGAAGATCTTTTCTCATCTTTTATTGCTCATTCCTAATTTTTTAATGCTGATCACACATTATTTGTTGGCACAGGCCTTAATAATTTAGTGGCACTTTTTTCATTTTTTATTGCTCAAATCTCTCTTTTAATTGATGATTAATTATGCTGCCAAAAATAAAACTTATCAAATGTTTTTAGATGATGGGTTGGGTTGTTAGTTGTGTATTTTCGAGAACATCAGGAGTGACAACAAAGAAGTTCATGAGGAAACTTCTCAGAATTTTAGCATTTTTTCATTGACATTCACTGAAGATCCGAAAAAATCATTCATATGATCATAATGATATTCATTGCTTTTGACACCATATTATAATATGGTACACACAATCTTCTCCACCGTTCACATCGTACTATGGGATGGGACACAAACTCATGTAGAAACTACAATTCCTTAGTTTCATCGCACCTCGTTTTAGAGATTTGAGCCTCTACTCTGAAATTTTTTCCAATAAGAGTATTAGTAGTAAAGGAAAAAGTTGATATATCATATAAAAAGTTGCTTTACCAGAAGTTCAGAGAACTTCGAAATAAAATCGAAGAAGTGAGATAGATTACTGGCTTTCTGTACAGCAACCTTTGAATGTTAAATGTTGAATAAATATTGTCGTCTATAGCTTCAGTATAATAACACATATAAGTTGATGATAACTAGATAATAACTCCTTGATTGATTTAGAACATCTTTGATCGACACCTGGCTACACACTAATTAATAACTTCCTGGAAAAATACTTCAAATCGCAACATTAGAACAGTGTCCCAATCAGGGCCCAACATCGTCGAAGCATTAAAATGAAAATGAATCGCTTTTGTTTGCTTCAATTAGCTTTCGCGCAGTGAATAAATCATACCTTCATCGATTCTCTCCCAATTCACTGCCTGCCAAACGAGAGTAAGTTTATATTCATTTGCGATCCAGCCAAAGTCGAACGCGTTTTAATTGAAATTCAGGCTTGCTTCGAACGAAGGTGGTAAACGACCGTGAATCCACTTCGTTGAAATTGATTTGTTTACATCCCCCTCCACCCGAGCAGTGGTTGGCGAACATAACGAAACATGCATGCCAGTGTTGCTAGAAGTATTGTCATTTGACGATGCACGCAATGCTATAACTTTGCTCGACAAAAAGCTACCCGGCAAGCGCGTTTTTGTTTGATAAAGCATGCTTCAGATAGAATTGGAACAAAAACAATTGCCTGTATTTCAGTTATTTATTATTGAATTCAAGATCTTTTTTTATACAAATGTAGCGTTTTCTTCATACTTTTAAGAAAAAATACGGATAAAATTATTCGTCACGGTTTCGGAAGGAATTCTCGAATTTTTCCTGTAACACGGCTCATTAGGCGGCGCACACCTTCTTCGTCCATCGTTTTAGCTATCTTATTCCACCAGGTCTGATTGATGTCTTTGACAACCTTTCCCTTTGCCTTGAGTCTTCTCTTCATGATTGCCTAGTATTTCTCAATAGGGCGGAACTGGGGGCAGTTGGGTGGGTTAAGGTTTTTCGGAACAACCTGGACCCCTTTCTCTGCATACGATTCTTGAACGACTTTGCTGTAATGACAGCTTGCCAAATCTGGCCAAAACATTACGGGATGGTCGTGGGATCGAATGAACGGCAAAATTCGTTTATGGAGACACTCTTTTTGGCATAGCTCCGACGTCATTGTCTTATTTGTAGCAAAAACTTTCGTTTTTTTGCCACAGCTGCAAATGCCCTGCCAAATCATGAACTTTCGTGCAAATTTGTCGGCAAAAACAAATTTAAATTTGGCTGGAACATCCCCCTGAGCCGTTGCCAAGTAAAATTTTTGACCTGGGATTTGCTCGAAGTCAGCCTTGACATAGTTTTCATCGTCCATCAGAAGACACCCGTCGAACTTGGTCAGCATCTGGTCGTATAGCTTAAAGTTTTGTTACAAATAAGACAATGACGTCGGAACTATACCAAAGAAGAATTTTGCCGTTCATTCGATCCCACGACCATCCCGTAATGTTTGGCCAGATTTGGCAAGCTGTCGATTACAGCAAAGTCG
>JASCZW010017590.1:0-16820 GCA_034211315.2 Aedes japonicus | reverse complement strand
GGTACAAAAACAACATTGTTATCTTTGTACCAGTCTAACACCGGCTGCGGGTAGAGGCAGTATGCCAATTTCGGCAAAAATACCCTCATTGTGACCGCAGGAAGAACAACAGATGCTTCTGGAAACACTCGTCTCGATAAATTTGCCCATTCATGGTACCCATCGTGATGTTTGGTTGGCTCATCTCTCCACACCAACAGTTGGCCTGCCACGCCGAGATCTGTTTGGTGAATTTGTCCACCTTCTTCATCCTCACCTCCTCAGGAACAGCCAAGCGTGGTGTGGCAACTCCTGTCCCGGCAATTAACTTTTTGTCCGCCTTGGTGTACGTCTGGTAGTCTGTACAGATTCCTGGTCCGGGTTTCGGCTCGTTTCTTCGTTTCTTCGACAATCCAGGTGAAAACCTCCGCCTTCTTAGCACACATAACGGATTAAATGATTCGGTTGAAGCTTGAACGGAGAAGGCTTACACCAGTCAGTCACAAAGTAAAGTTAGGAACAGATACCAATACCAAAATAATTAAAAACATGGACATGCATCTAAGGTGTGACCCATTTAGTATTGGAACAAACATTTTTAATTCTTACAGCGACCTTAGTAGTCGGATTTGTAAACCATGACACCTTAGCTCCACATAACAATAACAACATCAGACGATTGTTTTCACGGTGCAGTTCTGCAACTGTATGATCATGTATTGACAAAATTCTATGACTGTCTCGTCATGGATGATGAAACTTATGTAAATGCCGATTTCAAGCAGCAGCCAAATTCAAGTTTGTGTTTGCAGGTCAATTTGCACGTAAATACATGATTTGGTGAAACCTTGATCTTCAGAGCTGTACGGAACAGAATGTCTCCAAAATCGAATAGTTTGCCATTCATCAGATCCTACAATAAACCTGTCATGTTTTGGCCAGATCGTGCAAGCTGTTATTATAGTAAAAAAGTGCTACAGAGGCATGCAACCAACGGGATTCAGTTTATACTGAAAGATCTCAACCAACCAAACTGTCCCCAGCTCAGACCGATAGAGAAATTTTGGGCTATTATGAAGAGGAAGCTGAAGGTGAATGGCAGTGTCGTCAAAAGCATCAATGACTTGAGAACCAAGTGGAATAAGATTGTCAAAACGATGGATGAGAATATTGTGCGCCGGTTCATTAAACGTATTCCGGGAAAAGTCCGCATTTTTTTTCTAAATCGAGATGATTAACTTTTTTTGTATTTTCCCTCTGAAGTTCACATAAAGTCGAAAATTTTTGTTAAAACAGAATATTGTTTTGTTAATCTATATCCGAAATATGCGCAATACTCTATGTTCGAATTCGAACTGGGCCATATCTTATTGCATAACTGTCTTAAAATATTACAGAGTGAACTTAACATATAAACGATAACGTGCATTTTAAATTTATTTATTTTGCTGCACGCAGTGAGTTTTTATTAATATTTCTTGCAAAAGTTACAGTAGCTGAACGTTGTGAATCTGAAAGAACGAGAAAATTGCTCGATAATGTCTAAAAAAAAAACTAAAATAGGTATTTAGATTCAAATTGAATTCAAATATTTTAGTTTTTTTTAGACATTCAAAATAGGTGAACTTTTTTTTCTGAAACTAGTTGATTCGACATCGTATGCGATTCAATCCCTAACAACAAATTCCATTTTTAAATCTTACGATCTATTCCAATTTTGTTTGTGTATACGTCGAAAATTTGCACTTTGTATGATATTTAGATCGATATAGCTTTTTCTTTTCATCAAGTTCCGGACAAGCGTTTCATCGCATTTTTTGAACGTCTAAGCCCAACTTTGTTTGAACTCGTCATATTCTCAACTCCTTTACCAGTCTTTTTGAAGGCCCTCTTCGCAATCCCCCAATAGCAATGGGGACAATCTGGCGGGCTGATATCTTTCTCAAAGAAGGGGTACTTTTCCTTTTCCGTGAGCCAATTGAGAGTTGTTTTGGCGTAATTTGCCGACGCTTAATTCGGCCAAAACAGTGGAGGGCCACTATGCTTCTGATATAAAGGCAGTAACCTCTTCTGCAAACACTCAGCTCTATAGATTTCCGCATTGGATTTCCGTTCAGGCAGCGTAAAAAATGGTAGACTTCATACCGCAGGAGCATATTTCTTGCCATACCAGCACTTTTCGACCAAACTTCTCCACTTGAATCGGCCTGTCGGCATCGCTTACATCCTCCCCCTAATACTAAGTATTATGGACCTGGGAGGGTCCTCTTTGACACTGCCTTTGGTCTGCACTTTGTTTTGCAATTATCTGCTTCTTGTAGGTCTTCAGGTTGTTCCGTTTCTTGAAACGTTGAATCATTCCGACGCTGATATCGACAATGATTTGTCCTTCCGAATTAGAGCAACCACTATGTGATCCAGTTTAGCGTTGGAAGATCCGGGTTTTCTGCCTCTTCTTGGCACTTCATCCAAAGAACAGGGCTACCTTAACTTGGTTATGATGGATTTTACACTCGCGTGATTGGCTTCGCCAACTGGCGCATAGTTATACCCTTTTCCATGTGACCAAAACCTTATTTTTCACGTATTTTTCAATGCGCGACGTTTTGAAAACGAAGAATTTGAACCGTGCATACATGTAAGGGCCTACCCAGATAACCACAAGTCGTATAACAGTGTTCAAATAGTATCGTATATTCCTATATTGTTAGTCAAAATCGCAGTTAATCATGGCCTTTATCGTATTATGTCTAAGTTAAATCGTAAAGAGCGCAAATTTTCGACTTCTATACGATGTGTCATTTATTCATCGTACTGCGTCACAAACTAAATCGGATATACATCGCTAACCTGTTGAAATCGAATTTGTTATTACACATTAAATCGCATACGATATCAAATCAACTCGTTTAAGAAAAATAATGGAATTTGCACGTATATGGCCTCCACTTTTGCGCGTATAAGCCATGTTTTTGCATTCTATACGATTTGTTTATTTACATATATGTTTGTATATCATAAAAACAATCTTCAATATACGTGCATTTTGGTTTTCTGGGTATTCATAAACCATGTAGACTCATTTTTGAAAATCCAACACCACCCTTCCCCCCTCGTATACTTTGTCCATACAATTTTTTGAAATTCTGTTTGGAGCGTAGACTTTGATATATGGGTCATTCCATATCAAGTGACCGGAGAAATGCATCGACCCTCTTCGATTCGAACAAAAATTGGCTGATATACTTGTTCTAGGCTATTAATCAATAATCCAAAGTTTTAGACTAATCGGTGAACCCCTCGGCCCATGGGCTGCCCCCATTTTTTTGAGATTTTTGAAAAGTCAATATATTGTTTATTGAATATCTCGATGAATAAAAGAGCTACAAACAATGTTAAATACTTTTCTTGAAGGAAATTAAATTTGCTAAATTAAATATAAATATTTTTTATATTTTTTACAGTGTTGCCAACATTGTTATTTTTGTAGTTGAAGTATTAAATTGCGTTTTTCTCAAAATGCCCCCACTTTTTTTCAATTTTTATGGCTCCAATGTGTTTAGCAGACTTTTTTACATAAGAAACACTTATCGAGACAAAACAATTTGCTCCGTCATGGAGATATTGATTTTTAAACATTGCATGTTTTTTATTCAATGAATTCAAATTCAAAAATAGTGTTAACATATTCAAAGTGTCTTCTGAAAATGGGTCTAATAACAATCACAATAGGTGATTGTGCTAGCAATTATTTATTGCCAGATTCCAATTCGAGAAAAATCTTCAGTGTTACCATCTTACGTTTTATTTGTGATTATTTTCCAAAACAGATATTCATGCTAGGATTCATTTTTTTGTCAATCGAATCATCAAGCTATCTATCTATCTTTCTAAAAAAATAAAAATGACATGGAACGGTATGTCACGATTTAACTCAAGAACAGGTTTACAGATTTCCTATTTTTTTTAATCTGTTCTTCTTTGGCTCAATCAAATCAGATCAAAAATGGTACCCGTTTCTGAGCTCGAAATACTCTTCATAAAAACAGTGGCATCGTGCATTAGCAAATCTGACTGCCAAATGTTTTTTTTTTTGCTTCTTGCACTGCCGTGATGCCACAAACTTCACATTCAAGTTGCAATTACAGCGTGCCCAATCATCATCATTTGGAGTTTGTATGGTAGTTCCTTGAAGACTAGCTCTCGTCGCCAATCGCTTTAGAGTTCCACCTAATCCATTGCTTGGACCTTTACCGTATGCCGTTGCAAAAAAAGTGCCATTCAGCTGGAACGCCAAAGTGTTCTCGATGGTACAGTAAATTCAAGATGTTAACCCTATTTTTGTACTGTGAACCCGCACCGTCAGAGAACTAATAAATTTTTGTCAGCTTAGTCAGCTGAGATTTAAGGAATTCTATGAATTTCTTCTGGAAAGCGTAAAAGGTTGCTGTGTTGTGATCCAAGGCATCCGAAATGATAACACAATTCAATGGAACAATATTTCCTTGCTGCGATAAATAGGCAGCAAATGGGTGAACGGTTGCTTGAGAATTGTTGTAGTGGACCCCTTGTACACTATCCCGAAAAGCAAATGAAAAGTTTGCGTTAGTTTTATTAACGCTAAATACTCTTTGTAGATTTGATATTAATGTCAATCACTTTATTTTTGAAAATCCTAATCATACTTCTTTAGATCTACTGCTGGGAGTGAACATTATTTCAAGTTTGCAAATGTTTTAAAAGCATGATTGTCACTATCCTTAGTCACATCTATCTTCACAGTAGTTGGAAAGCGGAGGAGGAAATGTTCGTGTAATACCTGAAAAACAAATGAAAAGTTTTCCAAAAAGTCGGCTACAACCAGAACTTTTCCGTCGGTCAAGTTGTCCCGAGTGAACTGGTAGAACTCTCCCTGTTTCGCTGCAATATAGTCATGCTTCCTAACAAATGCGGCTTCTCCACTTTGGTGGGCGCAGAGTGTTTCGCTAAGGTTCGCCAGCACTAATCGCTTCTGCTTGAGGATACGACATGTTCTCTCCCGAACACTTTTACACTCTTTCTTACCAGCCAGTTCTTTATTCACGTCTGCCTCACGCAGGGTTACCATTAGATTTTGAAAAATATCTGGCATGTCACAAATAAAAAATCTGGCAAAATCTGGCAATACACGGAAATGTAAAAATTTGAACTAGCAATTGAAAAGGATCAAAGAGGTTTTACAAATGTTGATACGCCCTTTACAAATGTTGTCCCAAACTGAGTCATTTTTTGACTCGTATACTCGCATTCTTTAGTAACAGTCAAGCGTGGAATTACAATATTTGACCAATGCCAAATATTTGACGGACTACCCATTCGTACAAAATTGCTACGAATCGTTTTCAGTGGACGCGGACTGCAGTCACGCAGATCACTTAACGCTTTAGTGGAGTAGGATTGTATCACGCTTTTTTTTTAATCTGTTCTAATTTTAAAAAGTCTGGCATTATGCAGGGTTTCTCTTTTTGTCTTTTTGCCGATAAAAAGCCTGACAGTGCCAGATAAATCTGGTATAATGGCATCCCTGGCCTCACGGTAAAACGCTTTTACTTTCTGCACTATGTCTTATGAAACACGATGGCCTTTCTTGGAGTTAGAGGAACAGATAATTCCTTTCTCTTTAATGCACTTTTTCATGGTTCGCACTAGCCTCTCAGAGCACCGAAATTCTTCTAGTAGGCCACCGAAATCAGTAGACCATGTAAAACTGCTATTTTTTTTTTAAACTTAAGCGATGCTTTTTTTGTTAGATCCGCCTTGATGAAATATAACAGATTATATAAGAGTGGTAGAATAAACAAATTTTTAAGACATGAAATGTTTAAAAATCAATATCTCCATGACGGAGCAAATTGTTTTGTCTCGATAAGTGTTTCTTATGTAAAAAAGTCTGCTAAACACATTGGAGCCATAAAAATTGAAAAAAAAGTGGGGGCATTTTAAAAAAAAGCTATTTAATACTTCAACCACAAAAATAACAATGTTGGCAACACTGTAAAAAATATAAAAAATATTTATTTGGTAGCAAATTTAATTTCCTTCAAGAAAAGTATTTAACATTGTTAGACAATGTTAAATACAAGAGCACACTTTTATTCATCGAGATATTCAATAAACAATATATTGACTTTTCAAAAATCTCAAAAAAATTGGGGCAGCCCATGGGCCGAGGGGTTCACCGATTGGTCTAAAATTTTGAATTTTTGATTAATAGCCTAGAACAAGTATATCAGCCAATTTTGGTTCGAATCGAAGAGGGTCGATGCATTTCTCCGGTCACTTGATATGGAATGACCCATATCTGATCAGTTTCAGAGTACCAACTGAAACATAATGCTATAATCGGACAGTTTTTGGCAACATTCTACCACAGCTCATAAGAGCCTAAGGAAATAGTGATAAAACTGATCGGCTTTAGCATAAATAAGCGTCAATTCCTTCGAGGTTCTAGAAAAGCGGATATCTGAACATCGGTTCAAGAGAGTAAATGTGGTAGTACAGTACAGTACAGTATTTATTCACCAATTCATGCTGTAACTCAATTCCACGCGTCACAAACGCCATAATATAAACGCTTCAAGTGATGATCATATTGCTAACATATAGTGAAAAAAACCAGCACATTATTCTAATGCAATTCTGCCCTATTGCACTGAGCTAGTACGCAAGGGCTCCGATTTACCCGCAAAACAAGCCGATATTTAATAATAATCACTGCACGCGGTTAGAAACCAACCCATCAGCTGTCTGCGTTGGTAATTGGTGCCTAGTTGTGAATCAACAACCACCCGCCGCCCTTTATTAATGCACCACCTTTCACTATCAATCGGAATACGAAAACCCGTTCCCGAGCAACCGAATCCAAAACCAAAACCGTATCTCACATAACACTCCGCCGAAGCATTGCACTTCTTAGCATATTTTACATGCATTATTACCACCCATCATAGGCTCTAGCCGGCGCAGGTCGCCTAAAGTTTGAGGCCATACCTATAATGGTAGTTTTGGACTGCATTGGACGAGGCGGAACGTGACCTGGTTTTACGAACTGAAAATTAAAAAAAAAAACAACAAGCCAAGATACGCCTTACCTTAGCGGTTATAGCAGTTCAGCTCTGAGGTATGTGTGGTTGTAAGCCTGCTCGCTGCTCGATTACATTGAATCCAATCAGATCCGAGCACTAATTTTCAACTAATGCACATGTTATTATGACTTTATGTGCCGCTAGGCGCAAAACAAAAAAAAACGATAACAAATCGGACCAAAAAAAAAAGTTTTCAATTTAAATTAAACCAACGTACGAGAAATTTATCATTTGCCATTTGCCACACAGCCGAGGGTGCAATTTGCGATTGCGATACGCCACAAGAGACGAACGCCGAAGAAATGTACTTTTTTAATCGAGGCTGACGTGCCTAGCTAACCAACAATCTCGATAACAAAAAAAAAGGTGAAATCTTCGCATTTTCGGGAAACGAATTTTAACTTTCAATCAGCGTATTTTTCGGCCATCCGTCAGCACAGCAACGAGTGCACCGTTCGATATTGTTGCTAATTTATCAATTAAATCAATGTTAAGTTCGGATCGTGACTGGCAAATCGATTGCCACAGCTCTGGGCGGGGCGGGGCGAGGCGTGAAGCATCGTGGAAATTGAGTTTAGATTAGCATAAGCTACTGTACACAAGCTCGTATGACCATCACACGTGAGCTCGGACCGAATATCCAACGGGCAGCATTTACGCTGGCGAAGGTTAAGGTTTCGATTTTGAAGTGGATCATTCGATGGTCTAAACATTTGATTAGCCGCCGTTTAGGAACTTTCGATAATTTATCTTCTTGAGCGATGCTTGACGGGTGGGCCGGCTTAAGGTCACCACAACTGGAATTAGTTTTTACTTTTAGGAAAATTTGATAAATAACGCCTTTTTACCCTTCTTACATCAATAGAAGGGTATTAAGATCGCTTGAAAACTCGACTTTTTATCCGAGGCCCACAGGGCCGAGTGTCATATACCATTCGACTCAGCTCGACGAACTGAGCACATGTCTGTGTGTATGTATATGTGTGTGTGTGTATGTGTGTGTGTATGTGTGTGTGCGTTACAAATAATGTCACATCGGTTTCTCAGCCATCTGTGAACCGATTTCAGTTCTGTTGACGGCAAATGGAAGCTACAACCCATAGAACGCTATTGATTTTTTTTTTCATTCGGACATTTCGTTACGAAGATATGAACGAAACAGTACTTAAAGGCCTATTCTAATAGTAATCAAACAGTTTAGTCTCCGATTACATACTGAGCTATTTGTGTACCGATTTTAGTTTTGTTGGTGCCAAATCAAAGCTATGATATCTCCAAATAACTGGTCAAAATTTCATTATGATTGGATAATCCTTCATGGAGATATGACCAAAACAATACCTGAGAGCACATAATTGTGAGATGACAATATACTCGTTGCAGTGCAAAACCGAACAAGACCAATCACACCAATCGATGCCGCTTGCATTCTATTGTGTCGCATCTGGAGCGTTGTATAGCACATACAGCGGACTAGCCACACTATGCGACTGTATAGAATTAGAGCAGCATCGATTGGCTCGAGTGGTCTGGTTTTGAACTGCAACGAGTATATTCGAAAATTACACAAAGTCTCCATTTACTATTTTCAACGAACATGTACTTATTAAGCATCTTGAATTTATATCAATAATCAAAATTGACGTTTAGGATTGTC
The DNA here is from genome assembly GCA_034211315.2 of Aedes japonicus. NCBI lineage: Eukaryota > Metazoa > Arthropoda > Insecta > Diptera > Culicidae > Aedes > Aedes japonicus. The sequence continues at coordinate 8,060 of JASCZW010017590.1, read as the reverse complement.
TTAAAGGGCGATACGGTCAAAATTTGGTCAATATCAACTTGACGTATTTCTTTCAATTTTGCATTTAAAAAACCTGAACACCCCTCATTTTGAAGGTGTGTGTGTGTGTGTGTGTAGAATGTTGCTCCTATTTTGATTTTGGAATTCACTCTTCAGTTGTCAAAATGCCGTCCAAGCAAGAAGAGCAGCGTATCAAAATTTTGCTACGAAAATCCGAGCTACTCGCACGCAAAGTTGGTAAAATCGCTAAAAGTTGCCAAATCAACCGTTACAAATGTAATTAAAGTGTTTGGGGAACGTTTGTCGACAGCCAGGAAGTCTGGATCGGGGGGAAATCGAAAACCGGAAGCCGCTGAGACGACAAAGAGAGTTGCCGGTAGTTTCAAGCGAAACCCTAACCTATCTCTCCGAGATGCCGCAAATAAGCTGGGTGTATCGTCTACAACCGTGCATCGAGCCAAAAAACGAGCCGGACTATCGACTTACCAGAAGGTAGTGACTCCAAATCGCGATGATAAACAAAATACGACGGCCAAAGCGCGATCCCGGAGGCTGTACACGACGATGCTGACGAAGTTTCACTGCGTGGTAATGGACGACGAAACCTACGTCAAAGCCGACTACAAGCAGCTTCCGGGACAGGAGTTTTATACGGCAAAAGGAAAAGGAAAGGTAGCAGATATTTTCAAGCACACGAAACTGTCAAAGTTCGCAAAGAAATATCTGGTTTGGCAAGCCATCTGTACCTGTGGCTTGAAAAGCAGCATTTTCATAGCTTCCGGGACTGTCAACCAAGAAATTTACGTGAAAGAGTGTTTAAATAAACGTCTGCTGCCTTTCCTGAAGAAACACGGTTGTTCCGTACTGTTTTGGCCGGATTTGGCATCTTGCCATTACGGTAAAAAGACCATGGAGTGGTACGCCGCCAACAACGTGCAGGTAGTTCCCAAGGACAAGAACCCTCCCAACACGCCAGAGCTCCGTCCAATTGAGAAATACTGGGCTATTGTCAAGCGGAACCTAAAGAAGACCAAAAAAAACTGCTAAGAACGAGCAGCAGTTCAAGGCAAACTGGCTTTCTGCGGCGAAGAAGGTGGACAAGGTGGCTGTACAAAATCTGATGGCAGGGGTCAAGCGTAAGGCCCGGCAATTCGGATTTGGAAAAGCGGAAGCCTAACTGAATATTTTTCCTGAATTTTATACTAATTGAACTTGAAAAAGAAATTTAATTTGATTTTTTAAATAAACGATTTCACCGATTTACACGCGTTTTCCCTTGACCAAATTTTGACCGTATCACCCTTTATAATTTATTCTATGGACTGATTATATGAAATTTCTAATATTTATGTAATTTCCCCTTTTATATAATTAACATAAACAGGTCGTTAAAGACTATTTATGGCAAAATATTTTAATCACATCGATGAACACTACGTTCGCTATTGACAAATAGTTCATTTTATAAACTGTATGTATGACATATAGAATATTCCTGGATCTTCCTGGAATTTCTGATGAAAATATGTATCCAGTACAATATTGGCCACATTTGAGTTCGTAATTATGATGAAATGTAAGAAGGGTTCAGTCTCACCATCGGTGGATTAATGCGGGTTTTTACTGATATTTCTGGATTACTTCCGGAATTAAAGATCTTGACTTGTTACTAGACTAGATGTTACTTTACTGCAAGACAAATTACGTATCAATCATGAGGTTTTTGTGGGTCTGTTGCTGTGATTGAAATGAATGTATGACTTTGTTTGATTGATTCTATGGTGATCCAGTGACAACTGGGAATAAACAATTATAAACATTTCGTAGATTGCTCAAGTGTTGTTGGCCCTAATGCACGGAGTTATGCAATTTGGTGAGATGAATTAGATAAGTTATAAGTGTTTTCTTTTAGAGACTTTTTGTTGTTGATGATGATGAAATAGTACCATCTATTCTAGCAAGGCGGAAATGGATCGTTTTCCAAAAGTATGTTTACAACAAACAGCAATCGGATCGACCCATCACGATGCATCGTTAAACAGAATAAACCCTATAGATGTGTTCGAAAAGCTTGCCCTCATTTCACGAAACTTTAAAAATAAAGAGGATTCAGTCCCACGCTTCCTGTTCAAATCGCTTCACTTGGGTGTCCTGATGGCCCCTCCGATGTATATGTATTATTTGTATTTAATATGTAAGTAAAGCGTTGATTAGAAAATTTTGCATAAAACCATGTTAGTTATTGCTATCAAACTGCCAAGTACCTGAAAAATTCTTGAAAATCAGGGAATAACAGGGAATTTTCTGAATAATAACAAAAAATAACAGTTTTTAAACACATATTCCAAATTTAAAATGGTGAGTAGACAATCTAGAAGGAGAGTGTGACCGACCTTTAGTCCTTACAAGTTCCCACCTCAAGCCTTCAAGAGTCATATGATCACAGAAGATTGCCAGTTGAAATATAGAGACGCAAGTTGGCGTAGCATGGACAGTTTAATCAGTTTGACAATAGTGGAGTGAGGGGGTGCGACTGAAGATATTTTAACTGAAAAGCACATTGCATATTTCCCTATCCATTTATTTAGTTATTTTGCATTCCAAGCATGTTGCAACAGGCTTGAAATGTTCAATTAGTTTTTCAGCATTTCTGAAAAATGTTACCACAACATTTCATAACATTTACCACAAAATTGCACTTTTGAACTTCAACTACTATTCTCTATTTTTGTTTAGCGGTATTATAATAAGACAATCAACTTATTTCCCCCTCCCCTCGGATATGTGATCTGGACGCGATAGAAGGGCCTACGCCATCAGCATTGAGATGGTAACCAAAGACATATCCTGACGTGGTAGTATCACATCTTGAATATTTTGATTTAATGCCACGTCACATATCTGGCATTGATGCACTGATTTTACAGATGTGATCCAACGGACATCCTGTCTGGGAGCCTTGAATGCTGGTGCAGTCTGGTGGGGCTCTTGCCTCAGTAATAATGATGTGGGATTTCTTCTTGGCTGTAACACCTCTCTTAGCGTTCCCTGACATAATGAGCTGAAGCCATGCTTAATTATAAATCTAGCTAGACAGGTACATATTGATACACAATGTGTTCAAGATTATTGACATTTGTAGGGAACTGACTGTTGGATTCACTGAGTAGAAGTTTTAAAACTACAAATGTGGCACCATTCTTATTTTGTTATTTCTCATTTCAAAGAGTTATAATAAAAATACCACACATTATAACAATGGTATACAAACAATCTTATAACGGCTTCTTTCTCGATAATTTTTCAATAATAGATAGGGACTAGGCGTGATGAAGCTTTACCTTGCCACCGAAAAGTGAATCTAATAGCTGACCAAGATTGTTAGGCTGCACTTGCTGTCAGAATTTGAAGCGATTAAACGACTTAGAGATTAGTATAAGACAAATAAAAAAAAGGCAATGAACAGACAAGTAAACGTAAACGATTCTACAACAGAACTATAAAATTTAATTGAATAACGCAGAAGACAAGAACGGACTAAGGCGGACAAAGTGATAGGGCATCTAAAAGAAGTTAGACGAGGTATACATCATCGAATTTCAGAGCACATAAGAACTAGACATCTATTAACCTATTAACGACTGAAGAGGTTACGAAATGCCCTCTAACATTTCTAGCATAAAAAGACGCAACGTCCTCCCCATTTTTTTAAAGAAAACTTCTCTTTCATTAGTCCCATCAGTAAACCATTAAAATTATACTGTTGGGACTACTGAGACATCAGACATGACTAAAACTGGTGAATTCAAATATCTCGACGATTTTTGATTGGAGAAAACTGCTCAAACAGACTTTCACAGCACATAAATGACATTCTAAACTACAGAAAACTGAAAAAACACTGACAAACTAAATAACAAAAAGACGAAACGACACCATACAAAACAGTGGACATGAACAGAGAGAAAGGGGAAGCAAACTTGAAAATTTAACACATTTTGAGGCAGTGTCAACAGCGTCTCTATGGAAGACATGATCCTTGCACGGCTGGTGAAATGCTTCAAAAGGAGTTAAGTTATATCACTCTAACGCACAAGTAACAGGAACAGCTTAAGAATAGCTTCTTATTTTTGGTTCGAGAAAACTTCTTCGGAAAACTTTCATAGCACATAAATGCCACATTTCACGATCTAAACAAGAAAAGACTCCGTATTAAACTTGTAAACGTAACACTGACTAACGAAATAACAAAAAGACAATTGACGAAAAAGACGAACGGACTCAAATTTTTCAAATGTGGCTCCTTCCGAATCATTTGCAACAGCGTCTTCTTGGACGACATGCTCCGTGTACGGTTGGCAAAATGATTCGAAAAGATTTACGCAACGATATCATCAAAGGCCTGGCGTAGAGGTTTCTACTCTATTCAGAGTCCCGCCTGCAAACCTTAAAAAAAGTACTGCGGGAACTTTGTTCAATAGCAAAATATCCAAAACATATTGTTTTTTTTTAATAGCTTATCATGCTCCAAATCGTATGCGCATTTAATTTTATGGTGAATATTGACGGAGCCGAAAATAAATGCGCCTCGGATATTATGCGAGTTTACATCAACCAAAACAAAATTGAATCAAATATATTCGATAAATTCATCATGAATTTCCTGAAAATTTATGGAATTCAATAAGGTTATCAAAAATAATGCCAAAATTGTTCTCTGATCTACAGTTCACTTGTATTACACTTAAAATTTGGTGTATTTGTTTTTTCCAAATTTCAATTATTTTATACATTTCAATATGGCGATTGGAAGAAATCGCAGTTTTGCCAAAAAGCCAACTTATCTTCGCAATGGCTACTATAAAACTAAACTAAATGCCAATTTGCCGTTTAATGCATTTACTGGCGGCAAAATGGTTCTAAAATGCTTTTTCAACTGACCATAATAAAATAATTTGAATGAGTCCCACAACAAAATTTTAAAACAGCATTTTACGAGTTCATAAAGTCGCAATAAAAGCTTTGATAGGAGTAAAAGGAACTTTAGGAGACAAGGTTTTAAGATCGTTGTAAAGAAACTGTGTATGTTCTCATAAACCTGACTAAAACTGGAAACCTATTAGCACCTGTTACTGCCATAATAAAACTAAATTGATTTCAAGTTGCTTTCATAAAACTTTAATAACTTAATACAGATGGATAGTTTTTGCAATGTTACTTGGGCTGTCTGCATGTTTGCGTGTTTGATCCTGCTGCAATTGTAGGCGAACTTGCATTATCATTGCCACGAAGGAAAAAAATAATTTGAAATTACTATACAATACTTGGGAACTATCGGTATCGTATAAAGAATTTTTGCATTTTTCGTGGTAGGATAAGATTTTAGCATGCTACCTTACCGGGGTTGCGCTTCCTACATCGCGTTAGTGAAACTGCCCCCTTTGGTATAAAGGGCGATACGGTCAAAATTTGGTCAATATCAACTTGACGTATTTCTTTCAATTTTGCATTTAAAAAACCTGAACACCCCTCATTTTGAAGGTGTGTTTGTGTAGAATGTTGCTCCTATTTTGATTTTGGAATTCACTCTTCAGTTGTCAAAATGCCGTCCAAGCAAGAAGAGCAGCGTATCAAAATTTTGCTCGCGCATCGCGAAAATCCGAGCTACTCGCACGCAAAGTTGGCAAAATCGCTAAAAGTTGCCAAATCAACCGTTACAAATGTAATTAAAGTGTTTGGGGAACGTTTGTCGACAGCCAGGAAGTCTGGATCGGGGGGAAATCGAAAACCGGAAGCCGCTGAGACGACAAAGAGAGTTGCCGGTAGTTTCAAGCGAAACCCTAACCTATCTCTCCGAGATGCCGCAAATAAGCTGGGTGTATCGTCTACAACCGTGCATCGAGCCAAAAAACGAGCCGGACTATCGACTTACAAGAAGGTAGTGACTCCAAATCGCGATGATAAACAAAATACGACGGCCAAAGCGCGATCCCGGAGGCTGTACACGACGATGCTGACGAAGTTTGACTGCGTGGTAATGGTCGACGAAACCTACGTCAAAGCCGACTACAAGCAGCTTCCGGGACAGGAGTTTTATACGACAAAAGGAAGGGGAAAGGTAGCAGATATTTTCAAGCACACGAAACTGTCAAAGTTCGCAAAGAAATATCTGGTTTGGCAAGCCATCTGTACCTGTGGCTTGAAAAGCAGCATTTTCATAGCTTCCGGGACTGTCAACCAAGAAATTTACGTGAAAGAGTGTTTGAATAAACGTCTGCTGCCTTTCCTGAAGAAACACGGTTGTTCCGTACTGTTTTGGCCGGATTTGGCATCTTGCCATTACGGTAAAAAGGCCATGGAGTGGTACGCCGCCAACAACGTGCAGGTGGTTCAAAAGGACAAGAACCCTCCCAACACGCCAGAGCTCCGCCCAATTGAGAAATACTGGGCTATTGTCAAGCGGAACCTAAAGAAGACCAAAAAAACTGCTAAGGACGAGCAGCAGTTCAAGGCAAACTGGCTTTCTGCGGCGAAGAAGGTGGACAAGGTGGCTGTACAAAATCTGATGGCAGGGGTCAAGCGTAAGGCCCGGCAATTCGGATTTGGAAAAGCGGAAGCCTAACTGAATATTTTTCCTGAATATTATACTAATTGAACTTGAAAAAGAAATTTAATTTGATTTTTTAAATAAACGATTTCACCGATTTACACGCGTTTTCCCTTGACCAAATTTTGACCGTATCACCCTTTATATAAGGCTTGCTTCATTTAGAATTGGAACAAACTTTTGCTCATATTGTGGCGCTCCTGGTGGACGGATTTGGAAGTTCTTGGCGCCCACGTGTCGGAAATTTTGTCAGCTTCACGTACTGTACTGTAATCCACTGTACTTTGTAAACAATCAACATGGAAGCCGAAAGAAGGGTAAAAATTGTGCACAGTTATTTGGAAATTCATTTTGGTCTGCATCTAGGCTAGTTAAACAGCTGAAATTGCCCAGAAATACCGTATGGCGCGTTATCAAACGGTATAAGGAAACATTGACGACGATTCGGAAGCCTCAAGCCAATCGTCGGAGTGGAACTGTCGACCGGAAACTGCGTGGTAAGATTTTGAAGACGATTAAAAGGAATCCCAATCTGTCGGACCGTGATTTGGCCAGAAAATTCTGTGCTGCCCATAGTACCGTGAGGAGAACTCGACTCCGGGAAGGAATCAAGTCGTATCGAGCTAGCAAACAGCCAAATCGGACCATAAAACAGAATAGTGTGGCCAAAATCCGTGATCGGAACCTATACGACCAGGTGCTGACCAAGTTCGACGGGTGTCTTCTGATGGACGATGAAACCTATGTCAAGGCTGACTTCGGGCAAATCCCAGGTCAAACATTTTACTTGGCAACGGCTCGGGGGGGATGTTCCATCCAAATTTAAATTTGTTTTTGCCGACAAATTTGCACGAAAATTTATGATTTGGCAGGGCATTTGCAGCTGTGGCAAAAAAACGAAAGTTTTCGTTACAAATAAGACAATGACGTCTGAACTATACCAAAAAGAGTGTCTCCAAAAACGAATTTTGCCGTTCATTCGATCCCACGACCATCCCGTAATGTTTTGGCCAGATTTGGCAAGCTGTCATTACAGCAAAGTCGTTCAAGAATGGTATGCAGAGAAAGGGGTCCAGGTTGTTCCGAAAAACCTTAACCCACCCAACTGCTCAATTCCTATCTAATGTTAGACACGTCTATTTGAAAAGTCAAGCTTGAACTTGTCTGAAGACACCAACTGTCTATCATGTACGACAACGAGTCAATAATTCAGCGCCAACATTAGATTAGGGCGTATCTGCTTTTGTAAACAATGGCTTTCGTAGTCATTTTCTCTTGAACAAAAAATCACAAATACAAATTAAGCACTCTTTAAGAAAGAAGAGCTTTATCTCTATCCGCTGATATATTTTATTTTGAGGAATTGTTTTCAACTTCCGATAAAATAGCAGACAAAGTGTTTGTTCACAATAGCAGATTCGCCCTAATCAAATGTTGGCTCTGAATTATTTCC
>JASCZW010017589.1:0-16807 GCA_034211315.2 Aedes japonicus | reverse complement strand
GGAAAGTACTGTGCATTTAGTAAATTTACCCTGAAAAATCGGCATTATATCGCAAGGGAGCCGCAAGGGAGCACAGTTTTTGTATCCGAGTTGTAGAGATTGTCCGACAATTCCGGTTGAGGATGACGTCCGTATTGGCGGGGCCCTACATACTTGAAACACTTCTTCGTTCTACTCCAATTGCATGACAAATCGAGGGCCAAAGTCGGTCCAACGATTCCGGTTGGTCCAAGAATTGTTCCCACAATGTTATGCGAATACTAAATTGAGGTAAGACAATACCAAAATAGTACCTCTAAGGTATTCCCAGGTATCCGAAATAACAAGTTTTGTTATTCGAGAGATATTTTGCCTGTAAATCTTAGGTATTTTGTTCAGGTATTTTACCTCTTAATCTAAGCTCTTTAATACCAAGGTCAGTTGTCAAGATCAAAATTAGGTATTTATATGTTATTATTTCCTCCTCGGGCTCCCAGCAACCCGAGCAGGAGACAACAACATATGAATACCTTATTTTGATCTTGATAACTGGCCTTAGTATAAAAGAGCTCAGATTAAGAGATACAATACCTAAGCAAAATACCTCAGAATTGCAAGCAAAATATCTCTCGAATAACAAAAACTTGTTATTTGGATACCTGAAACTACCTTAGAGGTACTATTTTGGTATTGTCTTACCTCAATTTGGTATTCGCATAACATTGTGGGAACAATTTTCTGGTATTATCCCTCAGGTATTCTACCTCTTAATCTGAGCTCCTTAATACCAAGGCCAGTTATCAAGATATTCGGTTCTGCTTGGAACCCCTTCTTAAAGGGGGGCTCCTTCACAAATGAAACACAAATTTTTGCATAACTCGAGAACTAATCAAGCAAATGGGAACGAATTCGGCATGTGGAGTTTGTTAAGGCAAGACATTTATTTATGATAGTTTGATACTCCTCCCCTTTTTGGAAGGGATGGGCTCTCAAACAAATGAACCACAAATTTCAACTAAACATGAGAATTATCCAAGCAACTGAAAAACAAAATGCATATTTCTCGGGTAAGAGGCATGTTCTGATAGAAGTTTGAACAACTTCTTCTTCAAGAAAGGGAGATATTTTAGCTACTTTCAGTACAACATTGTGTACAAAAAGTTAATCTAAAATGAAATGCTTCTACACAGAAAGAACAATAATAATAGAAGCTGAGGGTTAAGTTAAAAACACACATCTTCTTTTTTTTTGCGGAAATAACACACATTAGCAAACGAAAATATTTTAACAAAAACTCATTCTGAAAACAAACGATAAACGCACCAGTTCTAATAAATTTTTATTTATTTAAATGCAAGCGTACCCGAGCAGAACCGAATAACTTGATAACTGGGTTTGGTATTTATGAGCTCAGATTAAGAGGTAAAATACCTGAGGATAATACCATAAAATTGTTCCCACACATGCTATGCGAATACCAAATTGAGGTAAGACAATACCAAAATAGTACCTCTAGGTATTCCAGGTATCCAAAATAACAAGTTTTGGTTATTCGAGAGATATTTTGCTTGCAATTCTTAGGTATTTTGCTTTAGTATTTTAATTCTCTTAATCTGAGCTCTTTAATACCAAAGCCAGTTATTAAGATCCAAATTAGGTATTCATATGTTGTTGTCTTCGTCAAAGGATGTCACCAGAGTTTTTTGTATCATCCAGACGTAAATGTCGATAATGAAGTACTGGTTGGTGGTGATGTCACATGAAATACCCAATTTCATCCTACAATCACCTGATATTAAAAGAATTTTAGATTAGGTAGTGAATACTTACCTTAAATCTAATTAACAAATTGCAGGCAAAATATCTCCGAATAACAAAATTTGTTAATCCAGATACCTGGAAATACGTTAGAAGTACTATTTTGGTATTGGCTTACCTCCATGTGGTATTCGCATAACATTGTGAACAATAGGAAAAATTTTATGGTCGTATTCTTTAACCTCCTCCGAGGGTGCAGGGGTATTTGTTTTTAGAAGTTTCACATAACCCAAGTATCATTTTAAGTATCATTTTATGGATAAGTGTACATTCAAAATTGATTTATCTACCAAGACCTCCACTATGCTTCTTTAAATCCGAAATTTGTACAAAGTGGCCCACTCTATAGACGCTTGTGAAAACAAATAAGCAAAACTTTCATAAGACCATACAAGTTTTGAAAATGTTCTAGTGGTAGATGTTATGACCACTTCAGAACTTTCATAAAACCTATTGGCTACCATGCTAACCAGCATACGGCCAAGCAAATCTAATCAATAACACTTTTGATTGTTATTTTTTGTATTCTCCCCAGCGCGGAAGTAACGATCTTTGATGAAGTTTGCAGAAGCAGATACTGGTGGGGATCAGTATTTGCACCACTCACCGTCGTTTTCTCCGAGATCTATAAGTTATAGTATAGATGAGAAGAGCAAATGTGTGAAATAGGCGGTGCATGTTAAAAATAAACCTAACTGCGGGAGATAATTTCTCACCCGTGTTAGGCAGTATTAGGAGACGGACAAATCGCTTGAACTAGAAACAAGCAATAGGTAGTATAAGAGCCCGATCGGTTGCATAACCTTGCCAGTCAAGAGGATTTCTCTCTTGCCTCACCCTGCATGGGGTAGTATGGCAAAGGGTTATGTGCCTCGATCGGATACTACCGTTCAAATGCCCTCCGCCTAGTTTTCAAACTTTGGTATCTTTCAATTTCAAAGCCTGCCGTTGCCCTATACGGAACTATCAACACACTTTCTCTTCATGGCTATTCGTTCTAGTAATACAATTACTGTCCACTCCTAGCGCTTCCCATGGAGATGAGAAATTATCTGCTTCATGAATTCATGAATTCCTTAAGATTGATGGAATTCAGTAAGGTTATTTCAAAGAATGCCGAAATCAATCTCTGATCTACAATTCTACAATCTACAATGTTTCAAAATGCTTATTCAACTGGATAATATTCATAATAATAAGATTATATGAATGTCAAAAAAAAGGCATTTCAAAACAGTATTCTACAAGTTCATAGAGTCATTATAAAATCCTTGATAGGAGTAAAAGGAATTTGAGAAATCAAGGTTTTAAGAACTACGTTAACAAGTTGTGTAGGTTCTCATAAATCTGTCTAATATATGAAACCCAAACAAAAGAAAATGAGCGCAATATTTAGCGACTAAAATTTCGGTTGGCCAAAAAACGCTGGATCGCGTGGTGTGTTTCGTCCGAGTTCGAGGGACTCTTTCGATTTTGATTAGTAACGACAAGGTGATGGATTGTCGTGTTTGCTATTTGACATTGCATTTTGGGTTCTGATTCGAAGAGCGGAGATAGACGCGAGTAAACTGGTCTTCAAGAAGTCCCACTTTTTGGCCAACCTGGTTCAAAATACATGAAAGGATGAGGTTCACGAAAAGACAATGTAAGCAACTCATCAGGAGCTCAGATCGATGGTGATGAAATCGAAGCGTTAGACAAATTCGTGTAACTGGGCTTATTGATGACCACCAATAACGACACCAGGAAACTATTTCCTAGGGATACAAATAAATGCGATTTTCAAAAACCTGCAATGGAGATTCAATTTGAACTTTTTTTGCTTAGCGCCCAAAAGTTTGGTTTTGATTTTTCTTTATATTTCTTAATGATAACGAATACGGTTAGTTAACTCATGATAGCCTTTTTAGCCTTTTTTTTGATTAATTGTGATCACTATATTTGATCCTGGAGGAAATTCTAATAATTAGTTTATAACCGTAAATAAGTTTTCGATCGCAAATACAGAGGATTTAATGTGCTCGATGTACCATACAATGTGATTCTAGAATAAGGGTGATATCATATTCAATTTTAAATATAAATGAGTCTTTTGTGAATACTCTTCCTAATCAATGGTTTTATTTTCTCTTTCAGGTAATTCATACGCTACTGCATCTGTTGAATATGGAAATGTGAAGTAAAAAATATCAGGTAATTGAGTGTATCCCATCTTGGCTGTTCAAAGCCTCCTGAAAGGATCATCTTCGGAAGGTGAATCTCAAATAAAGTGATTGGGTGTAAACTTAACATTAAGTCATTGTGTATTTTGTGCAATAGGGACAACAATATCTCTGCTGTTCATGACAATTTTAATAATTCGATTTACCCAACTTAGAAAATTCCAGGACCAGGTAAAACATTTACATTTCTTTGAAATAATATATTTAAGAGGACATAGGATACATATGAGCATCGGTTGCTAATAGTTGATTCTTTGTTGCGCAATATTTTGTAATCAGGCATTGCGAGGTATCTATTGTTTACGTATATCTATTATTCGGCAGCGCGAAAGAGATGATTTTTTAATTCGCTCAAAAATAATCCCGAGTAAAAGTTTAACAGTGGCATCTAATGAGATTCATTACGGCGCTACATTGCACCAAGCAGGCTTTTCCAACAGACGCTAATTTTGTAAAACAGTTGGAGAGTTAGTTTCGACAAGGTTTATTCATACAACTTCATCCTCTTTTACTGATACCAAGTTAAACAAAAGGGTGATTCTTTGTTTATATTTTCTGTGGAAACTTTTTCATTCCAATTTCTTTTAGGTTGATAACGTACATGACAAGAAAAACTAAAAATTGCGACCTAGATTATAAGTAAATCGATATGATTCCTAATCCGAGGTCTTAAAGAAAATATAAACATACCACGTTATGTGCGCTTGATTATAATGAAAGCGAATAAACACGCTAACATATTTGCAGTTAACTTTATCGGAACTTATGGTAAACACATTCATAACTTGCTTCCAAATTCTATACAATAAAACTATAATAAAACACATAAGAAGCAAACTTGAAACAGTAACTCGGGACTGGATTCAAAAGATATTTGTTCAACTTACATAAACACTGAACATAATTTTTTTTACTCTTCTTACACCAAAAGGAGAGTATTAAGATCGCTTGAAAACTCGACTTTTTATCCGAGGCCCAGAGGGCTGAGTGTCATATACCATTCGACTCAGCTCGATGAACTGAGCACATGCCTGTGTGTTTTTGTGTTGTGTGTGTGTGTATGTGTGTGTGTGTATGTGTGCGTTACAAATAATGTCACATCGGTTTCTCAGCCATTAACGAACCGATTTCATTTCTGTTGACAGCAAATGAAAGCTACAACATTTCCATAGAACGTTTCCGATTTTTTTTCTGCTCGGACAATTCGTTACGAAGATATGAACGAAACAGTACTTGACAGCCTTTTATAATAGTTATGAAACAGTTTAGTCTCCGATTACATACTGAGCTATTTGTGTACCGATTTTAGTTTTGTGTCGTCAAATTAGAGTTTCAAAATTTTCAAATAACTTGTCAAACTTTCATTATGATTGGATAATCCATCATGGAGATATGACCAAAACAATACCTGCGAGCACATTATTGTTGGATGATAATATAACCGATGCAGTTCAAAATCGAACAAGACCATTCACCCCAATCAATGCCGCTTGCATTCTATTGTGTCGCATCTCGTGTGTTGTATAGCACATTCAGTGGCCACATCTATGGATTAGAGCAGCATCGATTGGCTCCGAGTGGTCTGGTTTTGAGCTGCAACGAGTATATTCAAAAATTACACAAAGTCTCCATTTACTATAACCACACAAATTTCAAAGAACATATTCTTATTGAGCATCTTGAATCAATATCGATAGTCACAATTGACGCTCAGGATTGTCTATATAATTCATTCTATGGACTGGTTATATGAAATTTTCAATATTTATGTAATTTCTCTCTTCATATAACTACCATTAACAGGTCATTAAAGACTATTAATGGTAATATTTTAATCACATCGATGAACAATACATCCAGGATTGACAAATAGTTCAATTGGAATTTCTGATGAAAATATTTATCCAGTACAATATTGGCCACATATGAGTTCGCAATTCTGGTGAAGTGTAAGAAGGGTTCAGTCTCACCATCGGTGGATTGATGCGGTTTTTTTTCCGTAAATCTGCTATCGATCGTTCCATAAACATATGTTTTAAGAAAAGAACAAACGTAAGAAACATTCATATTGATGTAGAAGGAGATGTTCGCTCATCACCATGAGGCACCGAGAGTGAACAACAATGTTTTTGGCTAGAATTAAAGATATGAAGAGAAAGTTTTGATAGTTCCGCTAGTGTGCGGCAGGCTTGGATATTTAACAGATGTTTTATGAAAATTGAGCGAAAAGGGCATGTGTACCAGCGTTGCCAGGTATACCGATTTATCGGTATTTATACCGATTTTTATTCTCAATACCGATATACCGACAAGGGCTCTGAAAATTCCTATACAACTTTTTATACCGATAAATACCGATTTTTTATGAAAGTTATTTCAACATTATATTTGGTTTATTATTTATCAGCGTGTTTTTTTTAGATTTCTTACCCCTAATTAAATATTTTTCAGAAAATATTTTCTCAATTATGTTTTTGAATAAATAAAAAAACAAAATAAAGGAATAAAAAAGCTTTAAACGAAAAAATAGAGTAAGTAATGATGATATCCAGTTCATTCAGGCACACATAACATTTCATTATTGTTAGGTTTCAACATTATCCTTTAGCCAATGGCATCTATTTTCGTATCATTTAATAAAACCACAGATAGCCACAATACATTTAACATTTTTTATACGTCAAACGCAAGGGAATTAAATGCCAACTATCAAACATCGCTTTGAGTTTCATACGGAGGTAATTGCATTAATCAATTTCTCTTAGTCAATTTTTGGCTAATATCTTAGACAAAGCAAGTTTCAGTATTTAACCTGCAAGACGGAGTTATCCTTTATCGCAAAGGATATGCCAACTCGTTGACCTGTAGTTATCAATTATTTTCGGATCAAAGAAGAGAAATCGCAATATGGAGTTCGCCCGTTCGAAACTCAACGCGAGAAACATTTGAATTAGTCTTAAATGCACGTACGATGAACAAATTTGTATGTCTGTGATAAAACTATCGAGTTTAATTATGATATTAAATGCGTTAACAAATGCAGACAGGTTGTAATTTTAAGCAAAATAAAGGTGAGTCATCAGTCCTATATTAACAAGCAACAATACTTTATACATTACTGCTTTTTAATAATACACTATGCGCTCAAGAAGTAGTGTTGAATAATCGATCATATCTTAGCCTAACAAATCCAACAATGTATGGAACTAACAAAAACGTGACTAACAAAACAAATATGTATGGAAAAGTGTATAAAATTGGAAGCGGTTTACACTAGAATTAATCCGTTTTTGTGTTAAAATCTATTTAAAAAAACCGCATTAATCCACCGATGGTGAGACTGAATCCTTCTTACACTTCACCAGAATTACAAACTCAAATGTGGCAATATTGTACTGGATACATATTTTCATCAGAAATTCCAGGAAGATCCAGAAATATTCGATATGTCATACATACAGTTGATAAAATGAACTATTTCTCAATCCTGAACGTAGTGTTCATCGATGTGAGTAAAATATTTCCATAAATAGTCTTTAACGACCTGTTTATGTTGATTATATCAAAGGGGAAATTTGGCGAACCAGCCCAGGAGGCTAAGAGCCACTCTAATAAAGCCAAAAAAAAATGGGAAATTACATAAATATTAGAAATTTTATACAATCAGTCCATAGAATAAATTATAAAACAATCCTAAACGTCAATGTTGATTATTGATATGGATTCAAGATGCTATGGATTCAAGATGATATGGATTCAAGATACTTAAAAGTACATGTTCGTTGAAAATGATGTAGTTATAGTAAATGGAGCATTTTCGAATATACGCGTTGCAGTTTAAAACCAGCCCACTCGAGCCAATCGATGCTGCTCTATTTCTATAGAGTTCAAAAATCAATAGCGTTCTATGGGAATGTTGTAGCTTCCATTTGCCGTCAACATAAATGAAATCGGTTCACAAATGGCTGAGAAACCGATGTGACATTATTTGTAACGCACACACACACACACATACACACACACAAACATACACACAGACATGTGCTCAGCTCGTCGAGCTGAGTCGAATGATATATGACGCTCGGCGCTGTGGGCCTCGGATAAAAAGTCGAGTGTTCAAGCGATCTTAATACCCTTCTATTGATGTAAGAAGGGTAAAAAGGGATGTGCTTAGCGAGGTGCTTAGCACAACGGGAGTTGGCACAAAAACCTTATCGCTATACATGATTTTTGTTATCTTAATAACATCTTAAGAAGTGTGTATTCTAAAAAATATATTATGTAAAGTATATTTATTCAAAGTATACATGTTCAACCTCGAGATGGTGAAAATAAAAAAAATGGCTAATGCATTTTTTATTTTATTTTTTATGTTTACGTCAAACTTTGTTCATATTAAATTTCAAAATAGAAGAAAAATGATCGCCAAAATATATTGTAATCTTATATCAAAACTAAACTATAGTTCACTTTAAAAAAACCTGAATTTTATTTTATACCGATAAATACCGATATTTTTTAATAAGCAATACCGATATTGTATAAATCCACCTGGCAACGCTGATGTGTACAGTGGTACTCGAACCAACGACATTTTTGCCTAACATCCCACTGCGGGGTAGGTCGAAGCACGGACTATGTCCGCCACTTCAACAGGCAAAAATGTCCGGTTGGAAGACGCTCATGTACCACTGTGGCTTGTATAGTTATTCTAGCGATCTATTGTGTGCACTCTGTTTACTGATGCGCACATGGGAGAGGAACTCTCTCCTTTTTTGGGTTTGTTTTGATTCGCACCGACTGACGATCACTAAAGTTTTTCTCGTCGTCTCCAAACGTAGAGACCTCGGAGAGAAACACCGTGAAGCGGTGCGATACTGGTCCCCACCAGTATAATTAATGGTTACCACCATTTATGGTTTACATCCATTAATTGTTATGTTATATATTCTCCGTGCGAGGAGTAACGATTATGATGTAGAAGGAGATGTGGGAACTTTAGTGATCGTCAGTCGGTGCGAATCAAAACAGACCCAAAAAAGGAGAGAGTTCCTCTCCCATGTGCGCATCAGTAAACAGAGTGCACACAATAGATCGCTAGAATAACTATACAAGCCACAGTGGTACATGAGCGTCTTCCAACCGGACATTTTTGCCTGTTGAAGATGCGGCCATAGTCCGTGCTTCGACCTACCCCGCAGTGGGATGTTAGGCAAAAATGTCGTTGGTTCGAGTACCACCGTATACATGCCCTTTTCGCTCAATTTTCATTAAAAAAAAACATCTGTTACAATTCCAATCCTGCCGCACACTAGCGGAACTATCAAAGCTTTCTCTTCATATCTTTCATTCTAGCCAAAAACATTGTTGTTCACTCTTGGTGCCTCATGGTGATGAGCGAACATCTCCTTCTACAACAACTCGATTATTTGTTAACTATTGAAAATAGGGCAAATAAAAGGTAATGTCTTATAGTTCCGTTTCGCAGGCTAAATTTACTAAATGAACAGTATTTCCCTATCACAGATTTCAAATGTGAGCAAGGGAAGACTTATATGCAGCAGTAAACGATATAAAAGGGGTACATCTTCAAAAATTTCTCAATTGTTCGGAATGCCCAAAAGTGGTGTTTGACTGACTACAACGGGAGATGAACCAGCCCGAGGCTGAAAATCTCGATAATCAAGACAAAAAAATCAATTGTTCGGCAACATTGAAGCAGTGTGGTTCTCCTTACAATATTGATTTGAGAGCTGCCGTTGGCAGTACTCCGCAATCTAAACTGGCTTCATTTCGAAGCTGCTGTATTGAAGCTGTTCGGAGCGACATTTCTTGCTAGCTAGCGTGTGCCAAGTACCCAGGCCCAGTTTGTCTGATGGCTGTTGATGTAGGCTGTTGCTAGCAAGCCGTTAGCGCATTTTGGCAGCTATGAGTTACGAATCGGTTGACCAAATCAGTAATTTATTTGAAGCCAGTCAGTGGGCCAGTCAAACATGGAGCGAAATAAGGTGCTATGTGAAATCCTGTTGGTAGCTATCTTTTGATAAAATGCAACGTGGAATTGATGAAATAACCTGCTGCTTTGATATACCGAGAAGGTTTTATTATAAATGTGCACTATTTGAATCCGCCGTTTCCAGGAAGACCAATTCTATTTTTCTAGCTAAAGAGTTTTTAAGATTGGGTGCTTGCCAATGGCAGCTAGCGATTTGTACAATAGTGTTAGTTTTCCATCTGTCGAATACGGATGGCTCAGCAGGCTGTTGCTAGCAAGCCGTTAGTTATGCAGTCGGTTGAATAATCCAGTGGTGTATTCGTACTCAATCGGTGGGCTCCAGCACAAAAAGCGAAATAAGGTGCTTGTCTGTGATCCAGTTGGTAGCCATCTTTTGATAAGGCGCAACGTGGAACGGATGAAATAATGGGCTTTTTCAAATGACCGAGAAGGTTACATTCATTCAAATTCCCTACATTTTGAATCATATAACTTTTTTATTAATCATCAAATAAGCAAAACAGAATTCTACTGTTCCTATAACAACTGTATAACTGGGATGAGGCAATCGATTTTTTTTTGACTGGACAAGGGTTCGTGGAGTCGCCAGTTCCTTCCCAAGTAACAATTGCAGTTCTATTCCAGCCGTTAGCAACCTTCCCGGCTTTGTTGATGGAACTATATTCAAAACTGTTTTGTCCACCAACATCTCCTCTATGCATCTTTAAAGCCGAAATGTGTACAAAGTGGCCCACTCTATAGACGGTTGTGAAAACAAATTAATAAAAACTTTCCAAGACCATAAAGATTTGGAAAATGTTCTAGTGAAAGATGTTATGACCACTTGAGAACCATCATAAAACCCATTTGCCGCAATCAAAACCAGTGTAGGGCCGAATGGCCACAGCTGTCAAACTTCACGGCGATATTGTGGTTGTTTTTTCTGCTTTGTTCGATTCTCTGCTTTTCTGATTCATTCAACAGTAAATAATGGCTAAGAAAAAAGCTCAATTGTTGCGGGAAATTATGTTTGATAGCAAAATATATGAAACAAATTGAGTTTTTATATAGCGTATCATGCTCCAAATCATATGCGCATTTTATTTTATGGTGAACATTGGCACAATAAGAGCTGAAAATTAATGCGCCTCGGAAATTATGCGAGTTTACAGCAACGAAAACAAAATTGAAAGAAATATATTCGATAAATTAATCAAGAAACTTCTGAAAATTGATGGAATTCAATAAGGTTATCTAAACGAATACCGAAATTTGTCTCAGATCTACAGTTCAATTGTATTACATTTAAAATTTGGTGTATTTATTTTTCCACATTTCAATTATTTCATATATTTTAATATGGCGATTGCAAGAAATCACAGTTTTGCCAAAAAGCCAATTTATCTTCGTAATAACTACTATAAAACTATCTGGTCGCTTGGTACCTTTCCTCATTGCCAATTAGCCGTTTAATGCATATACTGGAGGCAAAATGGTTTTAAAATGCTTTTTCAACTAATCATAATAAGATAATATGAATGAGTCCTAAAACGGCATATCAAAACAGCATTTTATGAGTTCACAAAGTCAAAATAAAACCTTTGATAGGAGTAAAAGGAATTTTAGAAGTGAAGGTTTTAAGATCGTTGTAAAGAAGCTGTTTAGGTTCTCGTAAACCTGACTAAAATTTGAAACCTATTGGCATCTCTTGCTGCCATAATAAAACTGAATTGATTTCTAGTGGCTTTCATAAAACTTTAGTAAAACTTATAGAGTTGGATGGTTTTGGCAATGTTACTTGGGCTTGTCATGTGAAAACACGCGACTTTCTGGCCTTTTGAAGGTCCTCGAAATCAACAATTCAAAAATACCCATAGATTTCGAGAACGAAGCATGGAAGAACAAAAGTTGCTTTGCCTAAGTTGTAAATACATTTTCTCAAAAATTTCAAAAATATTATCTGAAAACAATTTTGCACAAACATTTTCACTGGGCAGGAAAATTTCAAGGAAATTTTTTTTTTTGTTTATGATATCATAAGCTTCAATTGGTAGATATTTGAAGATGAAATTATTTTTAGTTCTCGAGTTATGCTTGAAAAACAACTTTGCTGAAAACGGCAACTCCCTACAGGGTGTCTCACACAAGGTGTCACTAAAACAAAATGGGATTACAGCAAAACAAATCAAACAAATCATAGCACTTATGTTTCATTTCAATGATACATGTTATTAGAAATAAACCATTAAAAGTAATTTAAATCTCTCACCCTTTTTCTTGATAACTTTGCGCAAACGCTTAGTAAAACCATCGTAGCTGGCACGCCCGATTTCCCGAGGAATTAAGTCCCAAATATCAACCAAACGATGAATCGATCTAATCTTAGCCCTTTTGTAGGGCCTATATGTTGAAGCATATAACCCCAAACAAAGTAGTCAAGTGGGTTGAGATCCGGTGAAGATGCAGGCCATTGTGTCTTCTTTGCCTTGACAGCTAGAGCTGAGCCCTGTTGAACACCATATTATGTATTCTCATATAGCGTTGAAGCATGAGGAAGCAGATGGTGCTTCAAAACCTGCTCGCTGTATTATTCAGAGTTAATTTTTAACACTTGGTCTACGAAAAGAAGGGGAAGTTTTCCATTTCGTGATAGCGTTCAACAGCTAGTTTATCTCTTGGAATATTGGCAAGACTTTTGCCATACACACCATCATTATGTTGGTTATGACCGTCATGAAGAAGGAAAAGCTTTTCATCCGAACATAAAATCTCGCAGTAAACCTTGCCGAACCAACAGATGTCTGCTTCTTTGGACCCTGGCTTGCATTGACGCTCTGTCAACCGATGAACCAGTTGTTTCTTGTCCGGCTTGCATTTCAGATCATGTTTAAGGAGCCTGTTTATTGAAGCGGGGACATTTGAAATTGTTTGCTCAATTTACGGCCAGATACGGCCGGATTACGTCTGATTAGCTCCCTCACACATTTGATCTTTTTCTTCGTTCTGGCAGTTCGTCTGGCACTTTTTTTGTGTTGAATATGATCATTTCTAGTTTCCTTGACTCGTTTTAAGGAACGACAAACAAAACACTTACTCACTTCGAACTGCTTAAGGCTTTTGACTATCTGACACGGGCTTTTGCAAATGTAATTTTAAAACTTGCTCCCGTATGGCTTCCATGGTAGCTGATGCACATAAACAAACGGAATCGCTTATTTATCTTAAGCGATAAGCTGTCAAAAAAAAAGGAAATTAAAACGGGTATAATCAATTCCGCTGTTAAAATTACCCAGCCAAAATAAACAAGGACTGAAAAAATGTGACACGTATTGTGAGACACACTGTAGAGCCTCATTTGACCAAGATAGAATTTGGAACTAATCTGATAATGTCAAGCGACTACATTTTACATTTTCAACAACTTTACTTAAGACAACAAGTCTCATTTGACAAAGATAGATAGCAGCGCCATCTGTGCAGCAGGATTTGGAATTAATATAAAAATATCGAAAGACGATTCGTTACGCACTGAGAAACTTAGCTGAAGATTTTAATTCTGTACTATAAGTTTGGAATGGTTTTTATGCATTTCTGTTAACACACTCAAACTAAAATTTCCTTCTCGTTGTAGCAGATTCTCGGGAACCAATGTAACCGGAACCTTTTTTTTTTTCATTTCCATGCAGTTTTGAGACCAGAACCATTCATATATATATATATATATATATATATATATATATATATATATATATATATATATATATATATATATATATATATATATATATATATATATATATATATATATATATATATATATATATAAATGGATTTCTGTCTGTCTGTCAGAACCTCATAGGCTCGAAAACTACTGAGCCGATCAGCGTGAAATTTTATATGAAGAAGTGTTTGGGGCCGAGAAAGGTTTTTATGATGGTTTGAAACCTCTCCTTTCTCGGAAAAGGGGGGCTCCCATACAAATGAAACACTCTTTTCTACATAACTCAACAACTAATCAAGTAAAAGAACCCAAATTTAGCATGCAAAAGTTTTTGGAGGTAAAAAATGTTTCTATTGTAGTTTGAGACCCCTCCCCTCTCTAAAAAGGAAGGCTCCCATACATATGAAACAGAAGTTTCTGCATACCTCAAGAACTAATCAAGCAAATGGAACCAAATTTAGCATGTGTGATTTTCTGGAGGCAAAAAATGTTTCTATGGTGGTTTGAGACCCCTCCCCTCTCCTAGAAGGGGGGCTGTCATACAAATGAAAATGAAATTTCTGCATAACTCTAAATCTAATAAAGCAAATGGAACCAAATTTGGCTTGCGGGGATTTTAAAAGCAATAAATGTTTCCACGATAGTTTGAGACTCCTCCTCTCTCTCTGGTAGGGAAGGCGGGGGGGGGGGCTCCAATACAAATGCAACAAAAATTTCTGCATAACTCGAGAACTAATCAAGTAAATGAAACCATATATAGCAGGTGGAGGTATTTGAAGGCGAAAAATGTTTCTATTGTGGTTTGAGACTCCTCCGGCACAGAAAGAGGGGTCTCTCATACAAATAAAACACGAATTTCTGCATAACTCGAGAACAAATCCAGCAAATGGAAACAAATTTTGCATCTGGAGGTTTTTGAAGAAAATAAATGTTTCTAAGGTAGTTTGAGACCCCTTCGCCTTCTGGAAGGAGATACTCCCACAAAAATGAAACATAATTTTTGGAATAACTCGAGAGCCAATGAAGCAAATGAAACCAAATTTGGTATGTGGAGGTTTTTGGAGGCAAGAAATGTTCTAATGTTAGTTCAAAACCCCTCCCCATTTGAAGGAGGAGGGGGCTTCCATACAGATTAAACGCAATTTTCTGCATAACTCGAGAACTAATCAAGTAAATGAAACCACATTAAGCATATGGGGGTTTTTAGAGGCTAGATTTCTATAAACATAAAAATGAATTTCGGTCTGTCTGTCTGTCAGACCCTTATAGACTCGGAAAGTTCTGAACCGACCAACGTGAAAATTTGTATGAAGGGATTTTTGGGGCTAGGGAAGGTTCTTATGATTGTTTGAGACACCTATTTTCTCAGGAAGGGGGGCTCTCATACAAATGAGACACAAATTTCTTTCTAACTCGAGAACTAATCAAGTAAATCGAATCAAATTTGGCATGTGAGGGGTTTTGAAGGCAAGAAAGTTTCTATGGTGGTTCAAGACCACTCTTCTTTCTGAAAGGGGAAGGGTGCTTTCATACAAATGAAACTCAAATTTGTGTATTACTCGAGAACTAATCAAGCAAATAGAACCAAATTTGGAATGTGGGGGGTTTTGAAGGAAATGATAATATAGTGGTTGGACAAACCACCCCCCTTTGGAAGGGAGGACTCCCATACAAATGAAACCCAAATTTCTACCAAAAATGAGAATTATCCAGGTTACTTAAACACAAAACGTGTATTTCTCGGGTAAGAAGCATGTTTTGATAGAAGTTTAAACCCCTGCTTTTTCAAAAAAAAAACTCATTTTGAAAAAAAAAAAAACCATAAACGTCCCAATTATATTAAATTTTATTTCATTTAGTTGCAAGCGTAGCAGCGCACGCACCGGGTTCAGCTAGTCTATATATATAGAAATGGATTTCTGTCTGTCTGTCTGTCTGAACCTTATAGACTCGGACACTACTGGACCGATCGGCGAGGAATTTTGTATGGAGGAGTTTTTGGAACCGGGGAAGGTTCTTAAGATAGTAAGAGGCCCCTACATTCTCTGAAAAGGGGGGCTCCCATACAAATGAAATACAATTTTCTGTATAATTCGAGAACTAATCAAGCAAATGGAACCAAATTTGGCATATGGAGGTTTTTGAAGATAAATACTGTTTCAGTGCTGATTTGAGACCCCCTTGTTTCTGAAGGGGGGGGGGGGCTCCTATATAAATGAAACACAAATTTATGCATAACTTGAAAACTAATCAAGCAAATGGAACCAAAATTGTTATGCGAGGTTTTTTGAATGCAAGAAATGTTTCTATGGTAATTTCAAACACAAATTTCAACCAAACCTGAGAATTATCCAGGTTATTAAGCCACAAACTGTGTATTGTCTGGGTAAGAAGAATGTTCTGATAGAAGTTTGAACCCTTTCTTAGTCAAAAACAACTCATTCAAAAAAAAATGCGTTAGTTCTATGTAATGCTTATTCATATAGTTGCAGGCCTAGCAACGCTCGCACCGGGATCAGCTAGTGATGCATAAACATTGACTTTAAGTTATAATTTCGAAATTCTAGGAAAGGTTGGAATCCGGGTCAATATTGTCTTATGTGTTACTTTTTGTGTACAACCACCTTAAGTTGATTTAAATAAAATATATTTAGGGAAGGTCCATTAATTATGTCACGCAGTAAGGAGGGAGGGGGGTTTTGGGAAAACGTGACGATCTATACAAGAAAATTTGAAGGTCCATACAAAAAACGTGTCAAGGCCCCCCCCCCTTGTTTGGGGGGTTTATAAAAAGTATTTTGTGCGTGACGTAATTAATGGATGTTCCCTTGTGTAAAAATGACGAATTTCGTAGTATAATAAAATTCTAAAAATTTCAGGCCGGTTGGTTTAAAAATAAAACATATAGCGTACATTTAAATTGCGCCATGGGTCAGAATTGACCCTAACATTCTAGGAACGTTAAAATTTATTTTTCAGTGCAAATATCCCCCGAACTGGTAAATAGCGGTGAGTGGCAGAACTACAGCTTCTTATCTGGGGATGCATGTTTTCTATCCGATTTAATTTCTT
>JASCZW010017588.1:0-16794 GCA_034211315.2 Aedes japonicus | reverse complement strand
GGGTGTGTGTGTGTGTGTGGGTGTGTGTGTGTGTGTGTGTGTGTGTGTGTGTGCGTATTTTTTACAAGTTGAGGAAAATTCTTACGGACTATCGCAACACAGAGGTTTGCACTTGGTTATCTTGCACTGTATCAGAGTGTGGACAGGGCAACTTTGAAATAAGGCCAACTTCTGATTCCACTAAAACCCGTATCATTGTTGCAACATCAGAAGCCCCCGGGACCGCCCAATGGTATTACTGCATGGGGCGTCTTGGTCGTTTGACCACTATTGAGCTAGTTAGCCTCGTATTTCTTGCCCGAGCCATTTAGCTTCCATCAACCTTAGTTGAGCCATTTTGCTTCCACTTCCTGAGCCATTCAGCTCCCATTTTCTACGCAATCGACTCGAGACTCCGTTTTTGAGGTAGATCTCCCCGTTTACAGTCACGGTTCTCTCAAGTTGGGGCGCAGATATACGATCGTCTTGTTGGATCGTATATCTGCGCCCCAACCTTAAGAAGAACCGGAGATCCGAAGCACACCTCAAAGATTGTTTCGCAGTGGATTAAGGAAAGCGTATCAAGGTTATGGAGTGGCACAGTCTCCTCGACCTTAATCCGATCGAGCATCTCTGGTCAATTTTGAAAATTGAGGTCCAGGAGCAAAAATCAGGACCCCCATCCAGCAATTACATCAGATAATGTCAACTGAATGTGACAAAATCACCCCGGAAACAACTGTTAAGCTTGTTGACTCGATATCACGACGATGCCGAGAATTTATGTGAAGCCAAATGTGGGAAGTACTAATATTATGTGAGCCAGAGGGTGGATGTACATTTTTGCGTTATTTTTTTTAATTTTTTTAACATTATGTCTAAGATGCAAGAGAATTTGTTTTTTATTTTGAACTCGCTGGCTTTGTTTTAACATAAATAATTACAAACAGAACAACAATTAACCGTTGGGGAAATTTTGGAGCAAATTTAATTTTTCACTGGGGGTGGATAAACTTTTTTTGCATATTGTATGAATCAATGGCTTTTTGCTCAATTTGATAAATTGCAATCAACACAATTGGAAAATTAGTTCTGATCTTAAATTTGTTGCCATGTTGGCTGGATTGCAACAGGGATACACAAAATATATGGGACAGTCACACTTCATCCGAAAAGATTGATGAAAACGGGATAATTTCACAGTTGGTAAAGAAAACGTTAAAATCGTGGAAATAGAACGCATTATACTTCCACCACTACATATAAAGCTTGGGCTGTTCAAAAATGTCGTCAAAGCGTTTCAAAAAGTACTAGTACTAGTAAGGGAACTTCCATTAAATATGTCACGCAACTTTTGATTACCCCTCATCCCCTTGTCACTTTTTTGTATGGACCTTCAAATTTTTTTGTATGGATCGTCACGTTTTCCCAAACCCCCCTCCCCCCTAACTGCGTGACATGATTCATGGAACTTCCCTAAAGTATTTTCAACTTTATCTGACACGAAGATAAATGAAGGTGTGTCCCACAAATCAAAAAACTGCTCAATGATTCCACATTTACAGTGTGTCTCACAATAGGTGTCACCTTTTTTCAGCCTTGGTTTATATCAGTTGTGTTATTTTAATAGCAGAATAAGACCCATTTGGAGTGTATTCTTTTGACAGCTTATTGCTGAAGATAAACGAGTGAATCCGTTTGTTTTTATTTATTACCTACCATGGAAGCCATACGGGAGCCAGTTTTAAAATTACATTTGCAAAATCTAAGACCGTGTTAGATATTCAATAGCCTTGAGCAGTTCGAAATGAGTAAGCGTTTTATTTTTCGTACCTTGAAACGGTTCAAGAAAACTTGAAATGTCCATATTCAACACAAAGGAGGTGCCAGACAAACTGCCAGAACGAAGAAAAGATCAAATGTGTGAGGGAGCGAATAAGACGTAATCCGGCCGTATCAAGCCGTAAATTTAGCAAACAATTTCAAATGTCCCCTGCTTTAAAGAACAGGCTCCTCAGACAAGAACTGGAATGCAAACCGTACAAGAAACACCGGGTTAACGGGTTGACGGGAGCGTCAAAAGCAAGCCAGGGTCCAAAGAAGCAGAAATCTTTTGGTTCGGCATGGTGACTGTGAGATTTTATTTTGGGATGAAAAGCTGTTCCTCCTTTAGGACAGTCGTAATCAACAAAATGATCGTGTGTATGGCAAAAAGTCTTGCCAATATTCCAAGAGATAAACAAGCTGTAGAACGCTATCAGAATGTATAAAAAATCATGGTATGGGGCGCTGTTTCACGAAAAGGAAAACTTCCTCTTCTTTTCAGACAACCTAACTTTTTTTCATGTTGGGTATATTTATCACTGTGACCATTTCTTAGATCTATTGTGATATATTCTCCGTTTTGATGGTGCTTCATCAGTATGCCGTATCACTATTATGTGAAGTGACCGACATGGACTGACCCAAAGCATTTTCCCAGCCAGGTATTACATGTCGAATCTGGGTTCTGCATTCCAAATATCAAAGGGTTCTGCAAGCCCCTTATCCAGAAGTTTACGCTGTACAATAACATAGAGGCGGTTGAGAGTCTTCCTTTTCTATGCCATACAATCGACACATATCCTCTTGAAGTTTTCCTATTACCTTCAGGTGATATTTGTATGGACAATGCCCCGTTATTAAACCAGTGTAGGTAGTGAAATCATTCTTTGATAATTCATTAAGTTTGCGAGTCATTGAAATGTTCGGATTTATAAACCATTTCGCTTGCCTAGCAATGTGTGTGTTCCAGTTCTAGAGAACATTGCTTAAATTTCTGCTTGAAACACGGTTGGTCATTTACCCATACATATTGAGACCAGTTACTCCTGCTCCCAGAAGATTGTCCAATCTTTATAGAAGACGATTGGTCCTGGGCGAATATTTGGTCCTAACGTTAAAATCAACACTGACTATTACATCGAGCATGTTCTGTCAAAGAAGACACAGGCGCGGTGCGCAGAAACTTTGCCCGATTTCATCACAAGCGATATTGCTACAACATTTATCTTTCAAATGGAAAAATAATGCTATGATTTGGTTGTTTTATTTAGCTGTAGTCCCATTTTGTTTTAATGACACATATTGTGAGGCACCCTGTAATACAGAGTTAGCAACGACGCGATCTGATCATCAAACACCGACGATCAAACTGGACGCCAGACGCAATTATCGATTAGTCTAAACAATCGCTTTCACTATCGTCACGCCGATATGCTGATGTCACCAGACCACCCAGCTTAAATCTCAACCGTTCGCGAATCTCAGCATAAACACTCGTATTGTTCCCATTGACTTAGAATAGCATCAAGAACTTTCCTTTTAAGCATAGGGCAGAATTGTAGTGAGTCTTTAGTGATCAGTGAATAAAGAAAGAGGCTCAAAAATATATTGTTTTAGATTCCCTGAGTACGGTAATCTTCACTATAGTGTTGACACCTGATGAAGAAGAAGCATGGAAATCGTTTCAGGGTGTTGTCAGAATTTTTATAGAAATTTCAGAAGCCCAGATTATGTGAAACCGTCGATGTTTTGTTTTAAAATTATTTTTAAATAGCTATGAAATTAAAATAATTTGTTCGGTTTAATTAATTTCTTATTCTTTTATTTCACTGAACACCGGTGTGAATATGTCTTTGAAAATATATTTCCTCACATTCTTATCTGGATTTTTTCCCAAAAAACCTTGGTGACGAAAGTGATGAGCACTGGCGAACCTTTTCACCAACAAATGGAGATTATGGAACGTCGTTATCAATGGTTTTGGGATGAAGCAATGATGACTATTGTTGATTTCTGATTCGAGATACAAGTTCGGAACATCGAAGACTAAGTCATTCGATTCTCAACCACTTTTGATAGTGCCCGAATATTTTTTTTTCTTTGTATTAACTCGGTTTTCAATCCTGATGTGCCTCAATCGAATTGATTGGTAGAGAAAATAATTTCGACGAAAATTTTATATGTTTGGATTTTTACAACGACACCTAGTAGAGGACTCTAAAAATGTTTTATTTAAGCAAAAATGTTACGTGTTTTAAAAAACTACTCATAACTTCGTCAATTTTTAACTGATTTCATCCATTGAAAGCTCATTTTCTTTAATTCTTAATGGACATGATAGTCTGAACTTAAATATTATAGTATGAATTTTTAATGGTGATATCTATTTGAAAGGGTTGAGTAAAACGAGATTTTATATGGCAAATTTGCAGGCAAATACCAGGCAACATGGATTTGTAGGAAACCGAAGGAATAATAGAATTTTTATTATGAACAAAAAGGACCACTCACCACTCAAACCCACAGATAGATCTTTTTCTGTAGATTAAATCTTCCGAGGACATTACGTGCTCTAAAGGTAATGGTTTACGATTTATCGTTTTTTATCGCAAAATATGGACATTCGTACCATAGTGCCATGTTGGGAAACAACCGTTCAGATGCACGTTATTGGTTGCTTTTTGATTTAACAATTTATTTGTATTTTTTTAACATTTATTTATTTGTATTTTTTGAACATTAAAATGTGTAAAACCATTAGTTTTCGATTCAGTCTAATCGGCGTAGTAAACGTCTCGGTCAATTGGAGCAAATATTTTGGAAACAGACTGTGAATTGACTGAGATATAAACGCTCAAAATCATATCATATATCGTGACGCTTCAACTGTTTGCACTGGCTACGTGTACCTCAGTATTGAAAACTGAAGTAGCTCGACGTAAACAAAATTGACATATGACTAGCTATCACTTATGATGGTATCAATTCGTTTTCGATCTGTTGATGTTTTATTTTATGTAATTCATACGATGCATTTAAAGGTATTTTTAACAGGGAAGATTTCATTGAAAAAGACATCTGTCCACCAAATTTCTCAAAACATCGACCCATCGGACGTTACTGAGTGATTGTGAAGATAGTCGTTAAAACAATAATAGCGCATCTGGGAATAAGCAGGAGTTCACAAAAAATTGAAAAAAAGTGCCCAAAATAAAGCCTGTCCACGTTAAATTACGAAAATCAAAATAATAGCGGCAAAAAAAAAATAACACATAATTCAATGAAATCTTTTGTTTATTTCACAACAATAATAACCAACAATTACAGTCTTCTCAGTTGATTCAAATGTTAATTCTTCTTTCTGTAAAACTCTTGAACTTTCTGTGGTACACCCGCCATCAAGTTCCGTACGGTATCCTCAGATATGCCTGCTGTTACGGATTCTCCATCTTCTCTTGAAATCATCGGTACCATTTGCTTTCTTCTAAGTTTCGAAGAGCTTCCGCATAACTAGAGCCCAGTACTTTTCTTTTGAGCGAAATTCTAGACAGTGTGGTGGATTGGCTGTTTTTGGCACGAATTTGACCTCTTGTGCCTCATACCATTCCGCATAGTGACAAGAGTGTTGAAAACAGCAGGAGAGTCTTGGCTTCTAATAAACGGTAGCTTATTGATAGTGCCGGTAGTGATGAAACTACCAGATATTCGACCACAACTACATATGGCCTGAATCCTAGAGAGTTTGAGCTGTTTAGTGGAATACCTGAAACTAGATATGAGAAGAAAAATTAGTTTTTTCCCTTTAATTCCAACTACCTTTGCTTATCTTTACAGATACGCGTATTTTTTATAGAACAGCATTTTGTTTTTATTTTTATTTTAGAGAAAAATATCTGAATAACTTGTTATCGATACTGTCCTTAGTGAGTAGCAAAGTGGAGGGTGCAAATGTCTAATCTTCGATATCAGCAATGGATTGCCACACCTAATACACTATATTTTCATTTGAAAATTATGGTCTCATTGAGGCGTCAAGCAATAATCAATAAGTGTTAGCAACCACCTAAGCCGAAGAGTCAGATCCACCCCCTTCCCCCCGTATCAAAACTGGAAGCCTTGCAGCAAGGTCGAACGTTTGCACTACACATGGTTGGAAAGCATTGCCCAGGGAACAAAGAAGATGATAAGTTTTCCCCGTCAGAAGTGCTTTATCTTCATCCAATCCTCAACTTAGTTCGCTGCATGGCAAGCGTGGAATCTGCTCCATCAGCATCGGCACCACGATGAGGCCCCGATGGCGATGGTGAAGGGCTCCGGCTCGTTTGTTCGGATCAAGGCAGTTTTATCAATTTATTGCACATTCTTGAGCTGGTTCCGAACGATGCGTTTTTGCCTTCGGCCCAGGATTTTGTAGACTCGTCCCTACACGAATGAACGTCAACAACAATAAGCTTCTGTTAGTATCGCACAACATCGTACAGCGCAGCACAACGAAAAATGGCATCCATGTGCTCCAGCATCCATGGGGAGTCGTGTCGGTTCAATATTCGAGCCCAAACGCATATGAGAGGTTTGAATGCAATTTGGGATCGGAGCGGTCGTGTCTAATTGAACAATACAATAGAGGTTTAATGAAGAGGGATTTATCAACCATCTGGGACGTGCAAGTGTTGTGTTTATTCGGAAATGTGCACAGTAAGCAATGGATGGACTACCACTTGAGTGGTCTTGATATCTTTCATAAACTGAGCGACATTTTTGCTAGGATGAGAACCACCCACAAAGTGTAATTGTGTGTCACTAACGGACCACATCTACATCTAAATGCAGCCAGTATTTGCTAACCACCGACCAAACTAAGCCTCCAAACATGCATAAGTCTCACTGGATTCAAATTGTCATGTTGAGGTTTGACACAAGTTGCGGTCGTGAGTGACAAAGTCAGCCGTATTTATCTACATCGGAATGTGGGCATGCCTACTCTAAGACTCCCAGCTGATTGTGGTTTTCGGTGGCTGTGTTCTGCTTCTCTTGCACTACTCCAAACTGCTGCTTGGAGCATTTTCATCGAGCGATTCCGATATGATGACACATGACAGCAGGCTTACAGCATTCTAATAAATATATATGTATGCACTCGAGGCAGAAATGCAAATGCCATGCAACATTCCATGCACTTGCTTAGCCTCTAGAAGGAGGAACGTGAATCCCTCAGAGCAGCTGGTCTCTGCAAATGGCATCTTCATCAAACACTGCTGACAGATAAGGTAAAGCAGGACGCGGAAAGGGAATGTAATGCATTTTGTTATTGATCATCGTTAGTACGGTTCCGGGAATGCGATTGTTCATGTTTACCCCAACTTCTGGTAGTTCGCTAAGCTCATTAATTTGTTCGTGAAGTGTATCCTGGAAGTCCTCATTAGAGGCACAGTTCAGAGGCATAAAGTGAGGCTTTTCTCTATGACATTGAAGATTACATCTTGGGTTTGGAAAGAGACTAAATTGCGTTACATTGTAGTTAATTAACCCGATTTGAAACAAGTGTATTGCTAGGATAATGACTAAAGGGTGTCCACGATGAAATTGCCACACTATGAAATTGCTCTAACTTTTTAACCGTTGGGTAGAATTTAATGAAAATTTGGGTGGATTTAGTTCATAGTGCATTATTTACATCCTGCAAGTTTTAAAGTCCTGTGATCAAAACTCGCGGGAATGGAGTCGAAAGAACAGCTCGTGCGTGATAAAATCTTGCGCATTCATCACGAGAACAAGGATCTCTCGCATCGTTCCATCGCTAAAACGTTGGGAATCGTGAATTCCACGGTGTCGCGAGTGATTAAGTGGTTCTAGGAACGGTTGACCACCGATCGGAAGCCCAGAAGTGAAGGAAAAAGTATTCTATACAACACCAAAAATCACAACCGCGTAGTTGGGGCCTTCAACCGAAAGCCGAACGCCTCCGTTCGGGATGTGGCTAAGAAGCTGCACCTAAGCCGAAGTTTTGTCCAGAAGGCCTAAACTAAGGCTGAGCTTCGAACGTTTAAGGTACAAAAAGCCCCTAATCGCGACGAGAAGCAGAACAAGTCCGCCTAAACCCGTGCCAGGAAGTTGTACCTCAACATGCTGACGAAAGTTGAATGCTGCATCATGGACGACGAAACATATGTGAAGGCCGACTTCAAACAGATCCCCGGCAACCTGTTTTTCACGGCCAATGATAAGTTCAGCGTTCAGAGCATGTCCGCACTCAGAAGATGTCCAAATTTGCGAAGAAATTCCTGGTTTGGCAAGCCATCTGCACGTGCGGGAAGCGGAGTGCACCTATCGTGACCCAGGACACGATGAACGGACAGGTGTACATAAAGAGTGCCTCCAGAAGCGGTTGCTTCCTCTCCTGAAGGCCCACAACGTCCCAACAATTTTCTGGCCGGATTTGGCCTCAAGCCACTACTCCAGGGACGTGCTGAAGTGGTATGCGGACAATAAGGTCAATTTCGTGCCGAAAATGTTCAACCCTCCCAACACTCCGGGAGCTCCGCCCCATCGAGAAGTACTGGGCGATTATGAAGCAGCACCTTCTTAAACGACCTAAGGTAGTGAAGACAGTCGAGGAACTGAAGAAAGTATGGGTTTACATGCAAAAACGGTTGATTCACAGGTTGTGCAGAATCTTATGGCCGGGGTTAAGGCCAAGGTGCGGGCATTTGCCTATGGACTGTAAATAAAATACGAGTAAAATGGTAAAATGAAGTTTAATAGCTATATCTCAATCCCTGAAAATTTGATGGCAATCGGATGAAAACTCGAATTTTGCGAATCAATTTTGTGTGTGGCAATTTCATCGTGGACACCCTTTACATGAAAATGTGTTGCTCTCTGGCCACGTGTCAAGCTTTGGTATTGCAGCAAGAATTAGAAATTCTTTAAATAATCAAATCACACCCTCAGAATAATCAAACAAAACATATTTGCAATCAAATATTGCACATTCTGGAAACATTCAGCACTTTCACCTTTATGATACCAATCAAAATAATTCTACAACCACCATGTTTACCATATCCTGACGTAAATTCATACCCACCACACATTGCCAACCGTTTCTCAGATCTGCACACTCCGCCACTGTCGATTCACGAGTTTTCATTAACAATATTCCGTGGAAAAACATCATTCGGGAAAATACTGGCTTATTTATTTCAACCCGCAACGTGAATTGCAGGTATTTAACCGAACCCAGTCACTTTTTCCTGATTGGTTCGAGATCCGTACGGTGGTGGTGACCTACCTATTCACCCTGCCTTAGGGCAAATGCTTAGGATATTGGAATTTTTCGATTAGAGCCTGTTGATTGGCTGCGTGAAACTTCCCACGGAAAAATTTCACACTGGAACGAATTTTCACTTCCGTCCTCCGTCCTGAGTCAAGACTGCAACGGTACGTAACGGCCGCGTGGTTTGAACTCGCAGAGTCGCAGCACATGCACAGTCGTGTGGGTTTTGATCGGTCAAACGGAAGTTCACATATTAGAACTAGTAAAATTTGCAAATTGCACACCCGGATTCAACGGTTCCTGGGAAGGCACGTGATGCGTGATGCAGCGAGCTGCCTCATGCCTCCTCCACCCGGAGGAGTCGGTGGCCGTTGGGTGTGAAAAATAGCTTTCAATTGAATTACACATTCCCCAATGATGGGATGCTTTTCTACCCGTAGTAAACACGTTTGTGTGTATGCGGTGGAGCCACTGGTGGCACGCTCTTATTGACGGGTGTCGTCGTTCGCGTGTAAAATAACGAACGCACGTAGGGCCCCGGGTGGCGTCGATCGTGCGTCTTCCGATAAACTGCTGGTGCTCTGATGGTGTGCCGCTGTATCGATTGAAAGTTTGATAGCAGAGTGCGTTGCTTTTTATCGTTTTTAAGGAAGTCGTATGGCTTACCGGCAACGGTTGTAAGTATAAAAGCGTTTCGAAGAAGCTATCTCCACACGTGACTTAATTTGTGTGTATGTCATAAATGCATTGTGACAGTTGTGCATGAATAAATCTTGCATTAATAGACTTGGTTGTGTGTAGGTAGTTCTTTCAAGAGGAGTAGCGTTTCAAGTACGTTAAATGAACTTAAGCACTGGTGTTTGCCTACCCTATTAGGTCAGCGCGCTCTGTATGTCGTCCAACCAACCGATGACAGTCACAGCCAGTGCCCTTTTGGACGTTTGCGGAGATTCCCTGTACTGCGGAGTGATATGTAGGTACGAACCGTCACACCGGGTGAGTACAAAGAAAACAAAATCTAAAACAACAAGCAACATTAGCCACATGCGTGAGTGCATTTTAAAATTATTAATTACAGTATACTTAGTGCTAGTTGTACTTGAAACAGTGTGTTATTTCACCTACAAGTATCCTAGTTCTTAATTAATCTTCCTTAAATCTACATGTCATGTATATGGGTGATTTCTCGTAGTAAACAAATTATCGGTGTTCGATTATCGTGAAATAGGACTTTTATTTTGAGTGTAATTAATACAAAAGAAGTACTTTTAAGTCGGATAAATTTCGTTCGCTACACGCGGTTCAAATTCTTCTTTTTCTGACAGCTCACATACACTCAGAAAAGTTACCACTTGAAATTTAGAAGAGTGCATACATAATATTTCCTCCCTCCTTTGGAAAAGAAATCTCAACTCCTTTCACTACGGAGAATATCGACGAGGGGGGCGACGCTGCCTCTCAGAACGGCGCAATACTGGTGGTGAACCTTCACTTGACCGCTCTGGACTGCTACTTGGCGTCAAGAACCGTGAATCCGGTGTATCAAACTCATCAGAAGACGTTTCCGACATTGAACAAGATTCTTGGTCGAGTTGCGGTTGCTGTGACGTAACGATGTCTCCATAAAAATGCATTGGATGGGATGCCTCACCTGTTCCATTTGACCTTGATTCGTTTGACGGCTGGATGCACTTTTCGATGCACTCGTTGTTGTGGAAACGTCGAATTTGGTCAACATGACGTTTCAGATGTTTTCCTTCGTAAACAATGTCGTAGTGCAAATCTCCCAAACGAGCAGCAACAACTCCTGGAATCCACTTGTCCATCCGAGGATTCCCAGAAAGGCAGTAAACGTGCTGACCCGGTGTGAACGAACGGAACGATGAATCGAACGTTGCCCGTTGTTTTTCCGCTATCTTCGCGCTGACGTCTTGCGGCTTGACCAGATCCAGCCGTGTTCGGATGTTTCGGCCTAGGAATAATTTCGCTGGTGATTCTCCGGTCTCGGCGTGAGGAGCCTTTCGGTACTGCTGCAGGAATTCATTGGTGTTGGCTTGCAAAGTGTTGTTCGTCGTTCCCATCGCCTTAAGTGCCTTTTTCACGGTCTGGACGTAGCGCTCGGCCTGCCCGTTTGTGGCCGGGTGATAGGGTGCGGAAAGCTTGTGGTATTTCACCCCGCTCCGATGGAGGTATGACTTGAATTCTTCGGCAGTGAACTGTGGACCGTTGTCCGACACAATCGTTACTGGTGCTCCGTAGGCGGCGAATAATCCATCGAGAAGATTGATAGTTGCAGCAGCTGTGGTTGAGTTGGTGATTTTGACCTCAACCCATTTGCTAAACGCGTCGACGACAATTAGCAACATCGCACCCGCTACTGGGCCAGCGTAATCGACATGGATACGCTCCCATGGACCGTTCGGGTACTCCCAATGATGACTGCCGAACTTCGGTGGTGCTGGTGCATGTCGTGCGCATTCCGTACAGGATTTCGCTGTGCGTTCGATGTCTGCATCGATGCCTGGCCAGTAGACGAATGAACGTGCTAGGCCCTTCATTTTGACCACTCCGATGTGCGCTACATGCAGGTCATTCAGGATCGCTTGCCGAAGAGTAGGTGGAATGACGACACGATGCTCGAAGAGTAGACAGTTTGCAACGAGAGTGTATTTTGCTTCCGGCGCCTTGTGTCCTGATTGTGCAGAGATTTCGACCCAACTCTAGCTGTTGGATTATCTTCCCAAGTTGAGTGTCCTTTCGAGTCTCACGTGCAATGTTTTCAGCTCGCACTGGCAGTTGTTGGATCTGCTGTAGGGCAAACTGTTCGAATTCGTCCTCGCTATTTCTTCCCTCGTGAAAGGACAAAAAGTTGACATCAGATTGCGTCGTTTGGCTTGGGATTCTAGAACAGTAGTCTGCGTTTGTGTTCTGACTGGTAGGCTTGTAGACTATGTCGAAGTTAAAGTGAGCCAGGTAATCAGCGTAGTTTGCCATTCGACTGATACACAGCGTTGGGAGCGACTTCTCGGGGTGCAGGATTTGCGTTAGCGGCTTGTGATCCGTAATAAGCGTGAACTTACGCGCATAAAGGTAGTGAAAGAATTTCTTCACCGCCCATACGATAGCTAGAGCCTCCTTGTCGATTTGCGGATATCGTTGCTCGGTGGCGGACATGGTGCAACTGGCATATGCTATCGGTCGCTCCGTTCCGTTGCACAGACGGTGGGAGAGAACGGCACCGAGACCAGTTTTGCTTGCGTCCGTTGCTAGAATCAGTGGTAGAATAGGGTCGTATTGCATCAGCACTTGTGGTGAGATCAGCACCTGTTTCAAGTCTCGATAGGCCCTGTCTGCTTCGGGTGTCCATTCGAACGGATCCGCGAGCAACATGTTACGCAAACTTCTTGCCCTTGAAGAGAGATTGGGGATAAATGCAGAGTAGTAGGTTGCCTTACCTAGGAACAGCTGCAGTTCTTCGGAGGATGTCGGACGTGGTGCATCACGGATGGCTTCGACGTGCTTGTCCGATTTGTGTAAACCATGACGATCGATCCGATGGCCCAGGCATTCGAGCGATGGCGTAGCAAAGATACACTTCGATCGGTTGAGTTGCAGACCATTTTGCTTCATCCTGTCCATCGTTGCGGTGAGAGCTAGCAGAAGCTCATCGAAGTCTTTTGCGAAGATGATGACGTCGTCGTAGAAGCTGACAACATGATCCAATCCTTGAAGAACGGACTCCATTCGTCGCTGCCAAATAGCCGGAATATTGGCAGCTCCATATACGGCTCTCGTGGGACGAATGAGCCCATGCGTCGTAGTGTTGAGAGTGAGCACATGGCGAAATTCATCGTCGATTGAGAGGTGTGTGTAGGCATCGGTTACGTCTAGGTGACAAAACAAGGTAGCTCCCTTCATTTGGTTAAATATCGTTTCAATCTTCGGAATAGGATGTTCGTCAATAATCATCCTTGAGTTGACGGTCGGTTTATAGTTACCGGTGATCCGAATACCTCCGTTCTTCTTCATGACAATGTGGGTTGGCGATGCCCATTCGGAGTACTCCACCTTTTCGTAGAATCCCGAAGCTAGTTTCTTATCAATCTCCGCTGCATACCGGTCACGGAGTGCGATAGGTACATCTCGTGCCTTCGCGAAAACTGGAGATACTCCAGGCTTCAAATGGACTTTCGCTGGTGGTCCTACAAGCTTTCCTGGAACTTCGCTGAAGATGCTGTCAAAGTTGTCCAGAAGTTTCGACAGGTGTGCTGCTTGATCCGGAGTAAGTGCAGTGCTCGTAAGAAAGTTGACGGACGAGTCTGGAGAGAACATTCGATTAAGGTTGATCTGGTCAGCGAAGTGAGCAATCCACTCGCGCCCAAAGAGAGACTCGGATTCTCCGGACACGACGTATAGATTGAGTCTTCGCGTTGTAGCTCCGATTGATACATGCACAGGGAGACGACCAAGACAGTTGATGCGATGCCCAGTGTAGCTTGAAAATTGTCTGTCCGTTGGCAGCAGTAAAAACTTCGGCTTGATCTTCCTGAGTTGCGATTCTCCGATGATCCCACATGGTGCTCCGGTGTCCAGCTCCATTGGTATGCGGCGACCGTCGATTTCCACATCGATTATTTTCTTTCCGGTGGACGGAACGTTGTGCACTTGACTGAGAGACTGTACCAGGTCGACTTCGGAAGCTGGTGTCTCTTGCGATTGAACCTGATCAGCAGAAGAGTGTTGAAATTTGAACTTCTCCGATCTGCATACTTTGGCTATGTGGCCCATTTTGTTGCAGACATTGCACCTGACGTCGCGGAACCGGCATTGACTCCGCAGATGCTGTCCTCCACATCCGTTACAGGAACTTGATCCACCAGCACTGTTCGGGTGAGCCTTAGTTCGCTGACTTTCGTTTGATGTTCCTCGTGGTTTATTATCGTGCTGCTTCCAATGAGAGGATGGCGATCGTTGACGAGACTGGGGCAGCTTCTTCGTTCTCGGTTTCTCGTAGCCAAGTCTATTGGTTCCTTCCGGATACGTTAACGGTGCTCCTGTGTTGATCTCCCTTACCGTGTTTCGAGTTGCTTCCAAGGTGTGCGCGATTTCGTACGCAGCGTTGAAAGTTGCCGGGTTCTTCGCAATGATCTCGTCGCAGATATCTCGAGCTTCCAATCCATGCAAAAGTTGTTCGATGAGCATCCGGTCCAGAAATTCTCCATATTCACAGTAGGCAGCACCTTGTTTCAGCCGAAGGACGAATTGTGCGACGGATTCGCCCTTTTGCTGGATGATGTGCCTGAATTTGACACTCTCGACGAACTTATTCCTCGTACGATCGAAGTGATTCTCCAGGGTGGTGCGAAGTTCCGCGAAGGGAATCCCGGCAGGATCACGGGGGGTAACGAGGAACTTCAAAGCGTTATTCAGCTCCGCCCCCATGTGGACTCGTGCGTAATTTGCGTACTGACCTTCCGGAATGAGGCTGAGCTGCAGTGCCCACTCGAACCGGTTGAAATAATCTGCGACAGCCGTTCCCTCTGTTGATCGGTACTCGGACATTGTGAAAGGCGGTACTTTCGGTGATGGAGCAGCAGCGTCTCCGGCCGGAACCTGTTGATGAGTGTTTGCTTGTTCGACGGCGTTTCCGATCGATGTTTTGAGGGCTTGCGCAATCATTGCGGACAGCGCTTCCATGAACTCAGGATTTTCCATTCTGGGAAGCCGGAAAAATATGCTTTCGGTGCGATCCTAACCTCACTTGCGTAGCGCGAAGAGTTTTTCGTTCATCCCACTTCTGACACCAATTTGTCATGTATATGGGTGATTTCTCGTAGTAAACAAATTATCGGTGTTCGATTATCGTGAAATAGGACTTTTATTTTAGTGTAATTAATACAAAAGAAGTACTTTTAAGTCGGATAAATTTCGTTCGCGACACGAGGTTTTTAATTCTTTTTTTCTGACAGCTCACATACACTCAGAAAAGTTACCACTTGAAATTTAGAAGAGTGCATACATAATACTCTTAGTCGATTTGGTAAGCCAAAAGAAATTTGATCGTGTTAAATGTAGCTAAAATTTAGCCATACAATCTAGGTTATGACTACACTTGCTACCTACGAATCGAAATCTAAAGAAGATCGGTGAGAAACCATTAAATACCTGGGAGGAAATTTATAAAGCCTAATTACATGCACTTATCTAGGACTTACCACTAAGACATTAAACTACACTAGAACTGGATTCTCGAATTTCTTTAAACGGAACTAAACGCGAGTAACATACGCATATACATGTATACATGAATATATAAACAAATAATTATACTATGGTCATGCGAACACATGACATAGCATGATCTTTGCGTTATTAAATTATTAAAATGCAAACTTGAACTAAATATGCATGCAAAACCTCAAAAGTTGACTTCAATTTTATTGTTTTTTCTAATTTTTTTCTCTCGTTATAAAAACTTCAACTAAGAAAAACTCAAATTTTCAAGTCGTTTGGTCAAAATTTAAGTCTTGGGGATTTTTTCAAAGTTGAGGTTTTGTGTGATAGTTCATTATTTTTTATTATCGTTGTTTTATGAGGTTTCTTCATGAGCTCGTTGTAAAACTTAGGAAGATTTGGATAATCTGACAATATTGTAGGTGTTTTTGGGCATAAATAACCATTACTTTTCAGGGTTTGTTTGGAATCCAATCACACATAATAATTTTTATTACAGCATGCAACATTTTTGATTTTTATGAAGTTTTGTAGAAAAACTTCTTATTTTTTCGATTTTTTTTTATCAAGCCACCATGGAGGTGCATGGTTGTCAGGGAAGCGAAATAGTTTAAAGCTTTTGTTTTATGTTAACATAATTAAAATTGTCAACTGGATACTGACTACTTAGTGTAACCCTTATTTTGGTAAGCCAGAAGCCGTCAATAAACTACGTGGTCATAGGGGGAGGGGGGAAGGCCTCATGACCACGGCCCTAAATTTTTTTTTCAATTTTTTATAGACAACAGACCACAAGGAGGTGGGTGTTACAAATCAGATAAAAAACAGGGAGGTGGATAGGAGGAGAGTGATTTTCGTGCAGGTGCCTTTCTTTAGTAACGAAGCCAATTCCACATTTCCTTTCGCTTGCAAAGCCAATCCTGCAGCAAAATTCAGCTCTTACTCAGTAAATGATTTGCGCAAGACTTCGGTTTTTCGCCGCTTGGTTCGATCACAAACGTCTTTAAAATCTTTTGAAGGACGACCACCTACATTCCGCTTTGTTAAAGATGATGTTGCTTCAACAAAAACGACGAGCTCTTCCAAGCTAATGCATTAAATAAATTCAAAAAATAATCAATAACATGTAACAATAACTACAAACCATTGCTCATTGGTCTTCAAAAACTGATCCTTTTTTCGATTTGCACTCTGCCATCTTGGTTGAAATTCCTTAAAAAGCTTGGAAACGAACTCATCACTACCTTCTATCGCACATCCACCATGTAGCGATACCTATTCGTCGACAGTTTTGCGTTTCTGCTATACACGCACATCGCTATAGCTCAGAGCACCCTGCAATACGTCTTTTCTTTTTAAGTAAACTTCTATTAAATATGTAAAATATTTTTTAAAAACTAGAAATTTCATTGTACGTTATCCATACCGTTTTTCTTAGAACACATTTCCACTAAACGACACAAAGAGTGATTAAGAATTTA